>OV049925.1:77977687-78215187 GCA_920104205.1 Eupeodes latifasciatus
TTTTTTTTCATCAACTCATTAATGGTGAAATTGATGCACCTTATTTGCTATCTTGTATACATTTAAATTACCGAGGCGGAACTCATCACCTGCGTACTTTTGACTTTATACATATTGACTTCCATAGAACTAACTATGGAAAGAATGAAGCTTTAAGTCGAATGAGCATTTTATATAACTTAAACAGTTCATCGATTGATTTAAATTTAAATAAGGTGGGATTAAAATCATTGTTTAGAACCAGTGCTCCACTATCGTAAACGTCTTTATTTTATTTTTTGATGTTATGTAATAATTCATGTTAAATGTTATTAATTATTATGTTTTGTATTTTGTGCGTGTGTTAGGCTATAATTGTATTATTTTCTTACTAACAACTAACACATGCACTTATGATGAGCGTCTGATCGTAGTGTGACGCTTGCTGTAAGCTAACTACTTTCTGAAATTCTGAAGTGTAAAAAAAAAATAATTGGGCTCAGGGACAATTTTGATAACTTTGATTCATCAGCCAGACAAAAAAAAACAGGATTCCGAATATAAGCACCTTTCTGAAAGGATGAGGTGTAGAAGCTCACGCCAGACTTTTTTGACGGCTCTGGACCCTCAGTAATTCTGACTAGGAAAGAAAGATTTAAAATTGAAACCTTTCTTCCCACTGTCGACACACTAAGCGTTCATTTGAAACAGCGACTAGGTTCGTATACGAAGATTGGCCAACGTTTTACCTTTTTTTCGATTAAAAAATCTCGATTCAGAAGACTTAAAAGAGAACTGCAAAACTTTTGCTAAATTTTACACCGAAGATGTGAACGGAGATGAACAACATGCTGATTGCCTGAATTTAAAAGACTACTTGAAAATTAGTCGACACGAAAATGAAAAAACTTACAACATTCTAGAGCTTTATAATTTTTTTTAAAACTAATAAAATTGAAGATGAAATTCCAAATGTTGAAATTGCACTAAGAATTTTCTTAAGTATGATGGTGACCAATTGCAGTGGGGAACGTTCTCTACGTTAAAAAGAATCAAAAACGAACTCAGAACTACAATGATTCAAGAAAGATTGACATGTTTGTCGCTGATGTCAATCGAAAGCGACATCCTCAGAGGCATCGATTTTGAAGATGTGATCAATTATTTTACTAATATCAAATGAAGAAAAAGATCCCTTCAATAAATATTCCTTTCTTTTACCTGAAAAAATATAGTCTGTGTCACTATATTATTCTTTAAATTACATTCTCAATAACTTATTTAATTGTCTGTTATTTAAATTTTGTTTATTTTTGAATTTTATATGACATATTTATTTTTTGTTTTTATTTTTATATTGTTTATGTGTATGTTTTAAATGCTGCAATAACTATTTATTTTTTTAATGAATTAAAAAAATGTATTTATTTAAAAAATTAAAAGAATAAATATCAATTCACAGTTATGTGATTTTTTCTGTATACCTTTATTACACAACATAAAATTTGTATATAATCAAAATCATACATTTTCGAAAAGTGCCCAGGTCCCTCAAAAGGGTAAAGACGGCCCTGGTTTAGATATCTTCAAAAATGGTCTTAACGAAAACATAAAGCAAACCGTTTTTGCATCTCAACCTAAATCATTAACAGAAGCAGAAAACCTAGCAATAAAATTAGAAAAACCAAATTCTAACGCACCAAACAGACAAAACTTCAACCGAAACGCCGCAACCGATTTCAAAGAAACATGAATTAAAATCGATATAACAATAACATGCAAAATCAAAATTACAACCGCAACTTCCACTCTTACAGACAAAATAACTGGAACAATAACCGAAACCAAAACACTCAAATAAACAATAGACAAGGGCATCATCAAAACAAATGCAGAAATACGATTATTACATGAGGAACGACAAGAGGGAAACAAACATGGCTTGGAATACACGAATATTCCAGACAGCCAAAATTAAAGGTATATAGAATATCGGATAGCAACACAAATTTTATTGTTACAAAAGACAAAAATAAAAATATGACGTTTTTAATAGACACGGGTGCAGCCATATCTATATGCAAAATATAAAGTAAGCTAGATAATGAAGAATATGACCCAGAAGAAAAATGCAAACTTACTGGTATAACTAATGAGGAAATACATTCCTTAGGAACACTAGCTCTTAACCTCAATTATGTGAAACTAAATATAAACAGGAATTCCAACTAGTAGATGAAAAGTTTTCTATTGAAGCAGATGGTATTTTAGCTAGAGATTTTTTTACAAAAGTTCTCTGCAAAATAGACTACGAAACATTTACGTTGTCATTAAGCGATAACGAAAAAACAATAACTTTGGCAATGCAATCAAAACCCTTACATGCACTAAGAATACAAATACCTGCAAGAACAGAAATGATTCAAGCTCTAAAACTTCATTTGATTCATGACACTCTAATAACAAATAAAGAAATAGCGCCAGGTGTATTTAAAAGTAACACAATATTTCCAAAATCTGGCATGGCACATATCAAATTGCTCAACACGAACGACAATGAAGTAATTTTAAATAACGTTACCTTATACACAGAACCACTTAAGAATTATGACAAACTGAAATATACAAATAAAAACGTCATGATCGTTTTAAGAAAATAATGAAAAAAACTAGAAATCAATTGCAAAGACGATCACACAAAAAACGAGTTAATTAATATTTTTAGGAAATATCAAGAAGTTTTCCATTTAGAAAACGAACCACTGACAGAAAATTGAAACTTCCGATAAAACACCGACATACATAAAAAACTATAGACTTCCCCATGCACATTTAGACATCATATCCGAACAAGTTGAACAAATGTTCAAAGACGATATAATAGAGCATTCAAAAAGCCCTTACATTGCACCCCTTTTACTAGTACCAAAGAAAAATACAGCCGTCAAAAAGAAATGGAGAGTAGTAGTAGACTACAGGAAGTTAAATGATAAAATAGTGAATGACAAATTCCCTTGAACACGTTTAGAAGGTATACTTGACAAACTAGGAAAACCAAAATGGTTTTCAACTTTAGATATGACTAGTTCTTTTCACTAAATAGGACTTCACAAGGATTCAAGACCACTCAATGGATACTATCAATTTTAAAGGCTCCCATTTGGACTTAAAATTTCGTTTAACAGTTTTCAAAGAATGCTTACTATCGCTTTAGCGATCAAATAGCTTTTGACACTTTAAATAATAAACTCATCGAACCACCAATATTACAATATCCAAATTTCGACGAAAATATTATTTTGACAACTGACGCATCAAATTATGCACTAGGAGCAATCCTATCACAAGGAAAAATTGGTGAGGATCTTCCTATATCATACATAAGTAAGTCGTTGCAAAAACATGACCGTAACAAATCTGTAATAGAAAAATAATTACTCGCAATCCACTGGGGGGTATACAATTCTTCCGCCCATACCTATACGGGCGAAGATTTACTGTTGTAACCGACCATAGACCTTAAGCAGAGAGAAAAAACTAAATGAGAGAACCAAGTTTCCTCGTCTCCGTCTCTTCGAAACCTCTGACACTCCTTTTTTATAGCGTGTTGAATTCGTATCGGTGTATACATGTTTTCACCTCGGAGAAGAGTACACAAAAAAACATCATTTCCGGGAAATGCGACATTTTTCATTTTTGTTTATTGATAGCCAAGAAGGCTATGTTTTTTAAAGTCTCATTATAATATTTGTAATTCTCATGAATTTTTTTTTTTAATTTTGCTAACATCTTGTCGTTTTTATATCTACAAAAATACTCCTATAATTCAAATTAATTCTAGCAAAACATTTTTGTTTGTCAATAAATAACGGAAGAAGTTATACCGGTTGTTCGTGGTGAATTTGTTTTTCTCTTCTTTTTCTCTAAGTTACAGATAGATGGCAGGAACCACCAAAACAAGAAAGGATGTGTGCAGAAAGTGTTTAACAAGGTTAAGGCTTTTTAGATTAGACTTTATTTGTATATATGAACGAGTACATGTTTTTTATAAATGAATGTTATGTTTATTTCAATAGTAATACCTTAACTATTAACTTAACTACTGTATTATCTAAAATATACTGCATTGAATTATTTTACATTGAATTATAAAAGGCGAAAATAATAAAGTTTTATAGTTTACCGGGAATATTTATATAAAATATCCATATCTTCTGCAATTGCGGTATCAATGGATATTTTCTGGAACTTAGTGTTAACGTAACATTTATTTGTCATGAATTACTTTTTCAACTTTTTTATACTTTTTATATTGTTTATGTGTATGTTTTAAATGCTGCAATAACTATTTATTTTTTTAATGAATTAAAAAAATGTATTTATTTAAAAAATTAAAAGAATAAATATCAATTCACAGTTATGTGATTTTTTCTGTATACCTTTATTACACAACATAAAATTTGTATATAATCAAAATCATACATTTTCGAAAAGTGCCCAGGTCCCTCAAAAGGGTAAAGACGGCCCTGGTTTAGATATCTTCAAAAATGGTCTTAACGAAAACATAAAGCAAACCGTTTTTGCATCTCAACCTAAATCATTAACAGAAGCAGAAAACCTAGCAATAAAATTAGAAAAACCAAATTCTAACGCACCAAACAGACAAAACTTCAACCGAAACGCCGCAACCGATTTCAAAGAAACATGAATTAAAATCGATATAACAATAACATGCAAAATCAAAATTACAACCGCAACTTCCACTCTTACAGACAAAATAACTGGAACAATAACCGAAACCAAAACACTCAAATAAACAATAGACAAGGGCATCATCAAAACAAATGCAGAAATACGATTATTACATGAGGAACGACAAGAGGGAAACAAACATGGCTTGGAATACACGAATATTCCAGACAGCCAAAATTAAAGGTATATAGAATATCGGATAGCAACACAAATTTTATTGTTACAAAAGACAAAAATAAAAATATGACGTTTTTAATAGACACGGGTGCAGCCATATCTATATGCAAAATATAAAGTAAGCTAGATAATGAAGAATATGACCCAGAAGAAAAATGCAAACTTACTGGTATAACTAATGAGGAAATACATTCCTTAGGAACACTAGCTCTTAACCTCAATTATGTGAAACTAAATATAAACAGGAATTCCAACTAGTAGATGAAAAGTTTTCTATTGAAGCAGATGGTATTTTAGCTAGAGATTTTTTTACAAAAGTTCTCTGCAAAATAGACTACGAAACATTTACGTTGTCATTAAGCGATAACGAAAAAACAATAACTTTGGCAATGCAATCAAAACCCTTACATGCACTAAGAATACAAATACCTGCAAGAACAGAAATGATTCAAGCTCTAAAACTTCATTTGATTCATGACACTCTAATAACAAATAAAGAAATAGCGCCAGGTGTATTTAAAAGTAACACAATATTTCCAAAATCTGGCATGGCACATATCAAATTGCTCAACACGAACGACAATGAAGTAATTTTAAATAACGTTACCTTATACACAGAACCACTTAAGAATTATGACAAACTGAAATATACAAATAAAAACGTCATGATCGTTTTAAGAAAATAATGAAAAAAACTAGAAATCAATTGCAAAGACGATCACACAAAAAACGAGTTAATTAATATTTTTAGGAAATATCAAGAAGTTTTCCATTTAGAAAACGAACCACTGACAGAAAATTGAAACTTCCGATAAAACACCGACATACATAAAAAACTATAGACTTCCCCATGCACATTTAGACATCATATCCGAACAAGTTGAACAAATGTTCAAAGACGATATAATAGAGCATTCAAAAAGCCCTTACATTGCACCCCTTTTACTAGTACCAAAGAAAAATACAGCCGTCAAAAAGAAATGGAGACTAGTAGTAGACTACAGGAAGTTAAATGATAAAATAGTGAATGACAAATTCCCTTGAACACGTTTAGAAGGTGTACTTGACAAACTAGAAAAACCAAAATGGTTTTCAACTTTAGATATGACTAGTTCTTTTCACTAAATAGGACTTCACAAGGATTCAAGACCACTCAATGGATACTATCAATTTTAAAGGCTCCCATTTGGACTTAAAATTTCGTTTAACAGTTTTCAAAGAATGCTTACTATCGCTTTAGCGATCAAATAGCTTTTGACACTTTAAATAATAAACTCATCGAACCACCAATATTACAATATCCAAATTTCGACGAAAATATTATTTTGACAACTGACGCATCAAATTATGCACTAGGAGCAATCCTATCACAAGGAAAAATTGGTGAGGATCTTCCTATATCATACATAAGTAAGTCGTTGCAAAAACATGACCGTAACAAATCTGTAATAGAAAAATAATTACTCGCAATCCACTGGGGGGTATACAATTCTTCCGCCCATACCTATACGGGCGAAGATTTACTGTTGTAACCGACCATAGACCTTAAGCAGAGAGAAAAAACTAAATGAGAGAACCAAGTTTCCTCGTCTCCGTCTCTTCGAAACCTCTGACACTCCTTTTTTATAGCGTGTTGAATTCGTATCGGTGTATACATGTTTTCACCTCGGAGAAGAGTACACAAAAAAACATCATTTCCGGGAAATGCGACATTTTTCATTTTTGTTTATTGATAGCCAAGAAGGCTATGTTTTTTAAAGTCTCATTATAATATTTGTAATTCTCATGAATTTTTTTTTTAATTTTGCTAACATCTTGTCGTTTTTATATCTACAAAAATACTCCTATAATTCAAATTAATTCTAGCAAAACATTTTTGTTTGTCAATAAATAACGGAAGAAGTTATACCGGTTGTTCGTGGTGAATTTGTTTTTCTCTTCTTTTTCTCTAAGTTACAGATAGATGGCAGGAACCACCAAAACAAGAAAGGATGTGTGCAGAAAGTGTTTAACAAGGTTAAGGCTTTTTAGATTAGACTTTATTTGTATATATGAACGAGTACATGTTTTTTATAAATGAATGTTATGTTTATTTCAATAGTAATACCTTAACTATTAACTTAACTACTGTATTATCTAAAATATACTGCATTGAATTATTTTACATTGAATTATAAAAGGCGAAAATAATAAAGTTTTATAGTTTACCGGGAATATTTATATAAAATATCCATATCTTCTGCAATTGCGGTATCAATGGATATTTTCTGGAACTTAGTGTTAACGTAACATTTATTTGTCATGAATTACTTTTTCAACTTTTTTATACACCATAAAAATCAATTATAAAATTTGGCTGTGATAATAATTACTTGAACACAGCATTTTCTATGTTTATAGTTATTCAGGTTTAGCCCTTAACTTTGATTTGCATTTATTTATGAATAGCCTAAAAAGTTTATCAAACATCTATGAATAAGCCACAATGCACTTTCAGAAAAACTGTAGTTAGAACTTTCCCTCACAGATTTTTCCTTGTCGCTATATAACTGAAAGATAAGATATAAATAGTTAGAACTGGAAAACTTATAAAAATGATGCATGAGACTTAAATTTTGGTTGAAGAACAAATTTGTACATATATTCTTTTCACAAAACCACTGACCTAGCGAGAATACAAATATTTTAACTTTTGTACAAAAGTACTTTTCGGCTTATGTAGTTAAGCCTTTAAAAGCAACACCCTACCTTAGGGGAAAGCAGTAAGAATAGCTTATCACCTATTCACAAATCTTATGCAATGAAAATTGGCAACAGAAGTAACAAGTTGACGGTCTTTTTATTTAGTGTCTACTTAAATCACTTATTTTCGGCATATTGGAAATGTCGTGAGTAATGTAAAGAAAATAAACAACGAGTACACACAAATAAAATAGGAATGGAAAAAAGAGATGAGTATATAAAAATGTTTTCAATGTTCCATGTTTACATTCTGTAACTCTCGTTTTCAATGTTCCTGCAACTCTCACATCGACAAAATTAAGTCGATAAACTCTGAAAATTGAAACAAATCTGAGTTTTTTTGCATCTTTCAACGGTCTGAGCGAAAATTAAACGCATAAACGCAGCTAATAATACAAATAATAGTTGTAGTGCTTTCAGAGTTTTATGTTTCTAGGTCCTAATTCTCATTGGACTGTTGCACCACCTAATTTATTTTACTTACTTAATGATTAAAACTGGCTTCAAATAACTAACTAATATTTATCTAAATGCGTAATTTAGAATTGTTTCTAAATCTTCATTGTTCTGGCACCTAACAAGAGTAATTAATTTCACTTTATATTCGAATGATATTACTCTCAAACGAACACAATGAGAGTACCAAAAAGTTGTTCATACACAATTTTTAATTTTCTTTGAACACCTCTGAACAGCTGACTACATCCACCATTTTTCAAAGGTGCTCGCCATTTTTCAAAGGTGGTCGCCATTTTTAAAAGGTGGTGAGCAGCAGCGTTGCCGCGAGGAAAAAAAGTTTAAGGACCATTTTGTGGGCCATTTCCAAAATGTGCGGGTCACTAGCCCACTACCCTAGAAAAAATTTGTTTAAGAAAATAATAACAATTTGTCTTTTCTAAATAAACTTATAATATTCATTTTATGTATGTTCTTAAGCCCACAATAATAATAAAAAAAAAGTTTTATACAAAATTAACATTTGGATTAGTACATTTTTTTGTGATTTGTATGTAATGAGTACCTATTTGTTTAACAGACAAATAATAAATATTTGTTTAAAATCTTCATTTGAGCTCATTAACAAACCATTTTTAAAAAGTGGGTAGAGTATTATAAAGTGTATGCATTCATTTTTCTTAATAAAGGTTTTGATGGATTAAAGTTCATATGAATTGCTCTTCAAAAAGTCTTTGAAACTCATAAGTGAGTGAATCATTTCATAACACAATTTATTTCTATTACCAGTTTTAATGTTGTTTAGGCATGAAAAAACATGTTCAGCACTAGCACTACTATGAAGCAGACTTATTAAAGAATAGCAAGGGAAGATAATATGTTTGTAAATACATATGTAATCGCCTAGTACATTTATTAAACTAAACTCACCACTTTATTGGATCAATGTCATTTCCCTTCTGATCTAATTCTTCCAAACTGTTTTGCAACTCTTCAAAATTAGTTCTTTGGAGCAGTTAAACAAATTTTGAAATCTGTCTAAAAGAGTTGTTAAATGAGATAAAAGTGTTTTGAAAAATATTTTGTTTTAGGAAAAAAAAATATATATGATATGCGGGCCATTTCATGTTGGCCCCGGGCCACGGGCCAAAATAAAAAACTTAGTGCCAAATGGCCCGATCGGGCACATTTTGGCAACGCTGGTGAGCAGTGAGAAAAGAGAGAAAAGTTTTTTCTCTCTCGTGGTGAGTATGTACATAAACTTGCATAAGTATTTGTTCCCCACATTTTTTTTATATGGAGTTAATACATATGTAAGTTGGTGGCCAAATCACAGCTTGTAGGCAAAAAGAGAACAACCGTCGAAGTTGGTTCTCTCTATTAGTTCTTTCTCGATGCCTTTAGCATCTCTATTCGCATACAAAAATCCATCGTCAAAATTGACGAAGAAGAAAAGATTATTTGATTATGACTGACATAATATACAAAAAAGGAAAAATAAATACAAACGCAGATGCACTATCTAGAATAAAGATTGACTCAGACATATTAAAACAAATGATACCGACAGAAACCGATGAAACCGTTAAAAGAACAATAGTCATCTCAAGGGGGATGTCCAATAAAATGAATATGGACAGCAACAAGGAGAAATGCAACTCTCAATTTAATATTGATAAAAATGCTGGGAATTCAAAAATAAATATCGATGAAAATTTTGTGCACGTGCGATGCAGCGATAAATCGGCGAATCCAGATTCGAACCTGATGAAGCTTGCATCAGATATAAATAAAGATAATATGCATACGTTTACGGGATCTAACTTATTGCTAGACACTAGAGTCGTCACTGAAGAAATTAGCATCCAGAATGAATAAAGAAAAACAGTTGAATTCAAACAAACATATATGCAAGTTTAAAAATGGCCGGAATCCTAAGCTTAAAATAAAAATATACATATAACGCCCCAAAGCAAATACTTGATGATTTAACCAAATACAAACTAAGCGACGAATTTCATAACTCTGCGCACGGTAGACATTTAGGTATACGAAAAAATGTAATAAAATTAAAACAAAGATACATATGGCGAAAGATGAATCAAATGGTAAAACAATTCATACAAAATTGTGATTCATGGCAAGAAAAAAACAAACAAAAAGCACAATAGTATCACAAACGATTACAGACACTCCAAACAACAGTTTTGAAGTAGTGTAAATTGACACAGTCAGACCAGTACGAATACCAAAATATTTTTTTTTTTTTTTTTTTTTTTTTTTTTATAATTCACAAGCACTCAAGGGGTTATTAGTACCCTTTATATGTTTATATTTAAACACAGTGCGAGCGTTAGGAAAATAGGGAAGGATTTAAAAGGAGATACCGGTGCACATTGGTCTTAAAGTTCTGAACATCAAAATGGGAGGGAAAAACAGAGTTGGCCAAAGCATTCCACATTCTCGATGTGCGATTTAAGAAAGAATCTCTATACTTGACAGTACGCCCGAAATTGAGCTCAAGGGTAAACTGATGAGCATTCCTAGAAGTGCGAGTATTACGGCTGAATAGTTTAAGGGGTGGAATACTACTGGCTAATTCGACAGAACATTGTTTGTAAAAATATCGATAAAACAACGAAAGGCATGAAACATTGCGGCGGTGTTCTAGTGATGTAAATGTTTCGATTATAGTTCTGTCGCCTATCATTTTTAAAGCCCTTTTTTGAATTCTATCCAAGAGATTTAAACTTGTTTTAGGGGCACCTGCCCAGATATGCGAATTATATTCAAGCTTTGGACGGATGAAGGCTTTGTAAATTACAGCCAGATCAGAAGGGGTGAAAAATTTCTTGCATCGTCGGAGAAATCCTAAGCACCTAGCAGCATTTTTGGCGATGTCGAATATGTGATCATTCCATAAAAGGTGATCTGTGATACACATACCGAGTACTGACAGTTGATTAGTTTCCTGGATGCAAGTGCCACTCATAGATAGCGGCATCGGGGGTATGTTACGCTTTAACGACAGGAGACAGCATTGAGTTTTCGAAGCATTAAATTCTACACGGTTTTTGATTCCCCATTGGACAATGCTGTCAAGATCAGAATTTAATGAGCTTATCATACGCTGCCGTTGAAGTTCCACATCCGAAGGACAAGGATGTGAATCTAAAAACGAGTATGAAAAGCTGAGGGTACTGTCGTCGGCGAAACAGTTTAATGGATTAGAAGTGGCAGACAAGAGATCATTTATGAATAAAAGGAAGAGAGTCGGAGACAAAACGGAGCCCTGGGGGACACCAGCATTTATTTTATGAATTTCAGACTTGAAACCATCCAATACAACTTGTATTGAACGGTTAGAAAGGTAATTTCTAATCCAACGAAGAAAAGATTCATCAATACCAAAGGCACGCATTTTCGATAAGAGAGCTTGGTGCCAAACTCTATCAAATGCTTTTGAAATATCAAGTGCAATAATCTTACTTTCTCCAAAACGATGTAAAGACTTGTTCCACTGTTCGGTGAGATGAACCATGAGATCACCAGTGGACCTATTGCTACGAAAGCCATACTGTCGGTCATTAAGAAGCTTCCGTTCTTCAAGATATTTCTTAAGCTGATAATTAATCAGCGTTTCCATGACCTTGGAAAGAAGGGACGTAAGTGCAATTGGACGATAGTTTGAGGGGGAGGAGGATTCGCCTTTTTTAGGGACAGGCTGAACAAATGCAGTTTTCCATCCACTCGGGAAGAGACCTGTAGAGTAGGACAGATGGAAAAGCTTACGCAGTGGTTTTGCCAGCGTTGAAGAACACCGCTTCAGAACAATTGGGGGAATACTATCCGGGCCAGCGGATTTGTGTATGTCTAGGTCTTTCAGTACTCTTGCGACTGCACGAGTGCGAAAGAAGATTCGTCCCATAGAATTGTTTACGCTCTCAAGAACAGGAGGACTCATGACACTTTCCGATAGCGTCGAATTAACAGCAAACTGTGCTGCAAGCAAATTGGCTTTATCAATCGAGCTTACATAGAGAGTGTCATTGTGGACGAGCGTTGGAACCGAGGATGACGTGGTGTTTCGTACGTTTTTTACAAATGACCAGAAATTTTTACTACCTTTGGGACATTGTAGTATTTTTTGCCTTAATTTCTGATCATGCAAAAATTTGGTTCGTCGAATATGACCATTACAGGTCTTTCTAGCTTGTTTGAACTTATTCCGGTTTTCCTCAGTCGGGTTGGCTTTATAACAACGGAAACTTACATCTCTGAACCTAATAACCTCTTTACAGCTCGAATCAAACCATGAGTTCTCTTTGGGTTTGATAGATTTCACCCTATTCGGGATAAAATTTCTCATTCCACAAAGAATTAAATTTGTTACCATATCTGCGCTGGAATCCACGTCACTATCGAGGAAGCATAGTGACCAGTTAAAGTTCCTGAAGAATTCATTGAGACCGTCCCAGTATGAAAACAGATCTATTCTAACCAATTTGAAAGTATCTGCAAACCTCCACAAAGCTTGGACTTAAATGGCAATTGACTTTTGTAGTGCTCCTATGGTAAAAAAAGGCTTGGAGAGAAATGGCATATCATTGCTTCAGCTGAAGTCGAAAATTTTGTTTCTTCGATGCTGAGGCTTTTAAGATGCCTGTAGGGGCCTAACGAAACGAAATATTGATGTTCACCTAAAAAAAAATAATTAGGTGGCGCAACAGTCCGTAGAAAACTAGGGCCTAGTGACTTACAACTCAACCATTCCTGTGTGCTAGTCATTTCAGTTATGGAGGTGACCAGCATTTTTCATGCCGAATCCGAACGTCTAATTTAAGAAAGCACTTTTCATGACAAGAATTACTCTTGAATGATTTGTGAATTCCTCGCAAGAGGCAGTACCCGTGAACAAATTAGGAGACAAAGGCTGGGATTGAATTAATTGACTTAAAAAAAATACAACTTAAAACGGAGCTCCGCTCCACTTTTTGCCATGACGTCCCGATTGTAAAGGAGTCTCCTAGAGGAACTGCCAATCTATCCTGTATCAGTCCTAATGAATGAAGCCGCTCGAGAGTGCACTTTCAAGGTACTCGTTGTTCGGATGGAAGCCCCCAAAATTAAATTGTTGGTCGAAGACATACCTCTCGCAATGTGATCTAACCGAGTTTTATCACGAAATTGTCAACTCCGTTGATTCGAGCTCCGTTGTATAGGACCTCGTTGGAATAGTAATGAACATAAGAAGATTCGGCTGTTCGATGTAAGCCGGTACAGCGTCGTAAATACTACCGCTCGAACACCAGAAACTTCTCCACCTGTGAAGGGTCAACGTTGAACCACACAGGACAACCATAAACGATAAGGGCCATGTAAAAAATTTCCTCCACTCTGGGGCCAAGCCGACTGCTGGAGTCCAAAACACAATTGTCTCCGACTTCTGGACGTTTATTTTTAGTTTCCAGTCGTCGCAATATCGCTGACTCTTGTTGAAATCACCCTGCAAAAGAATTCTAATAATCTCAATCTTTCGGGCAGTTCTGTAGATCGTCGGCGTACGCAATCGCCTTGGTTAGACTACCTATCATATCGCTGGTGTAAATGCTGAAGAGAATTGGAGAATTCAGTGTTGGAGGCCATTTTTAACTTGGAATGTTGTGGTAGAAGTTACATTGCCACTTTTGACAACTTACTCTACCGCTAAGCATATTATAGACCATATACAATAATGGTTTGCCTATGTCAAGCCTGCTTTTTCCCACACGGTGTCAAAAGTCTCTTCCAAATCAACCAGAACAGCAGCTGCATTGTTGTTTTGATTTATTCCATTGGATATCAGAAACGAGTTGAGTTTTGTCATGACCCGCCTTGAATCCGAATTATTTTGTTGTCTGCAGCCCACTTAGTCAGAGCCCTATTGATGATCTTTTCGAAAACTTTGCTGATGGTCGGAAGAAGACTTATTGACCGAAGATTTGATGAGTTTGAGTTGCGGTATAATATGCATTATTCAGTGCATTATTGAAGAGTGTGGTGTAAATGTCAATTGCCTCCATCGGTTAACGTCTTAGTACAACGTTGGATATACCTGCTGAATTTTTGGTTTGTATTGAGTTAAAGATGAGTTGAAGCTCGATATTTGTTACTAACAAGGAACTTGGTCTCGTTTGCTCGGCGATTATGGCATTTGCCAAAGAATCGTCATTGAACCGCATGAAACCGCTGTTCTGTTTTCCAGGTTGTGGTTCACCTTGTACACTTGCTGGAAAGCAACTCCCACTGCCTCCACTTTTTTCTTCGGATCTTCAATTATGCATAAGTCATCGTCAAAGATGGCTTCTTCTGGATCTTTTTGCGCTATCATGAGTAAAGGGCCTTGCACATGAGAGCGAACAACGAATGAACGAATAGACGAACGAACGTGATTTAACACATTTCAAAAATTCAATTTCAAACAAAAACACATTTAGATTATAAGAAACCAATTGACACTATTGTTAGGATAATAAAATTTGCATTTTGTTCTTTAAAACAGGAAAATTTTGTAAAAACAGTTTTTGTTGTAACGAATCGCAGTGTGGTTGCTACGAACTGTCAAACTCTATTCGCGTTCCACATACCATCCACACTGCAACGAATAAATTGTTCGCGCGAATTAACTTTTTCTTATACGAAATAAGTTTTTTAAAAAAATCTTTCCGATCTTAATAAAATACGTCTTCTTTCTAGTGACGATTGGAATCAACTCTCCTCTTTATTCTTACAATTATTTTCATTTCATATTCATTTTCATATTCATATTCTTAATTTGCTTATCAGCAAAATAACCAAGAAAAACAAAAGATTTATATTACACTGTCTGCTCCGTGAAGGAATGTGCAGATTGTTGCAGTTTAAATGCATTTGAATTAAAAGTATCCGCTAACCGAATATCTAGATTAGATGGGAAAGAATCTGTCATATATGTAACTTCTCCCCCCTTTAGTTTAAAATTCTCCTGAATTTTATTATTTATTTTTTCTTTAATTTTCTTTTGTAAAATAAAACTGAAACCAACTAAAATAATTAAAAACATAATTAACGTAAAGTTAATTCCATAAGATATATTCTTATGATACTGCAATTCTTCAATTTTTTGAATATTATTTTCATTTTCAAATTTAATATCTTCTAGGGTTATTTTGTTGCTAAAATTTGTAAATGTTTTATTTATTGGATAATAGAAACGATCTTAAAATATTTCTTTTACATTTGTCCAATAATGGTCTAAAATTTTAAGTTCACAATTATTAAAATTAATTAACAGATTTCCTGTTACGTTTAAATTTCTATCATCACAATTTTGTGTTATTTTCATATTTTTTTGCATTTTTTATAATTATAGTGTTATCATCATCAATCGTTAATATATCAGTTTGATTATTTTTTATTAATTTACAATTTTCCTTGTAAACACAATGTTTGCTTATTTGTAATTCATTTAAATATTTATTTTCCTCGTATTTATATGTTACATTATTATATTTAAATATGATTTCTTTAGGGCTATCAATTTCTTCTTTAGTTAAATTTGGAATTGGTACAATAATTTTAAGTTGAATTAGTTCACAGCCTTTAGGAATTTTTATGGCAAATAACAATAAATTTTCTTTAAATTTAATTACACCCATTTTAATATTTTTCATTTTATTCAAATCAATTTCATATTTTTGTATTTCAATATCAGTTTACATATTTGGATTTATGTGTCCATATCTAGCCGAAGCTATATTACTTTGAATATTATCAATTTTTTCTTTAACAATTTGAAGTTTAAAATACTGGTCATAAAACAAATTTCTCTTAATAACATTACTTGATACACTATTTAATTGTCCTAAAATTACTTCTCTATCCTTTTTTAAAACTGTTTTTAATTGCTGAAAAGTTTTATTAAAATGATCGTTTATAACTACCTGTTGATTAATATTACCTATGGCATTATGATTATTTATTTCTACATCAGTAAAATGTTTTTCAATATTGATTCTATCTTCTTCATCCATGGTTCCAAACAACCATTTAGATGCACTGCCTATAATATTTGCCAACCCTCTTTTAGGTCTTTTGTCCTTTGGTAGTAAAGTTAGTATTCTGTTCTTTAAATGTTTTAGTTCAGCTCGTATAAGTTCCATATGTTCTATGTCCAGTCCTTTCATATTTGTTAAAATGTTGTCTAAAATGTTCATGATTTCCTGTGGATTCACTACGTGAACAATGATGTCTGTTTTTGTAATTATTTCTGCATCGTTAATTTTTATTTCTGTAAAACCGTTCTGTTCCTTTATGTCGTTAATAGTAAGTCTTCCATCAGCTAATGTTATCACCAGAAATAGGAATATTGTCATGAAGAGCTGAAAATTTGGGTTGTCTTTTTATATTGGTAACATGTATATTAGAGAGTTTACTCTTCCTAAATCTAGGCTGATGCTTATGCCTAACTGCCTTGTAATTTTTTATAAATCCTGTGGCTCTTGTTTCTTCATAACTTTCTCTGCTTTTATTTGCTTTTGTAATATTATTTTTCTTAATAGTTTGTAAATTATTTCTTATCTTATCAAATTCTACTTTATGAAATTGTACATCAGAAGGACCTGTTTTAATAGTTGAATTAATTCTCTCATTATAATTTCTAATTGCTTTTTGCACTAGTCTTTTAACTGATACGTTTTCTGTATTTAATTTTAAAATTCTACACTTCTCTAACAAAGTACTATGAAATCTTTCCACGTCTGAATTTCCTGCGTGGGAGTTCGGTTTAGTAAAATGGATGTTTATACCTTCATTTTGGAGAAATTCTTTTATATGAATTGAATTGAATTCATTATCTGCAACTATTTTGCGTGGCTTTCCTGCCTTAGCAAAATGACTTTCAAGTTCTTCAACCAAAGTCAAATGGTTTCTATCACTTAAATAATATGCAAAACCGAATTTTGAAAATTTATCAATGATTGTTAAAAAACTACATTTTAAAATGACGAATGTATCAATGTGAATACATTCATTTAAGCCTGATGGTGTTTCTGTCAAATTAAGTTTTGGTTTAATTGGTCTGCGATCATATTTCACCTGCTGGCAAACTTCACATTGATTAATTACAATCTGAATTAATTCTAGTAAATTGGGATAATATATTTTGTTTTTAATTTGATTGAACGTTTCTTGAATACCTGAATGTAAGCTTTCCTTAACATGGTAAATCGAAATTTATTTAATTGCTTCCGTTTCTGAATATATATCTTGTGCTCTATATGAACACTTTATAAATTTTATCTGACTATCGTTTGAGAATAGTTCTCTTAATTTTTCTTGTACTATGTTGTACTTGTTATCGCCTAGTTCTGAATATATACCCGTTAATCCTTTTTTAATAAATCTTTTAAAAATATCATCTAGATTTTTAAAATCACATTCTGCAATATATATTATTCTTTTCTTATGAATTATTTCTATTTCTTGGACTTTATTATTCGTCAAAATTATTTGTGTTTTATACTTGTTTACGATTTCTTCCTTTATCGGAATATAATCTAACAATTCTTCTTCTGCGGAATGAATTGTTGCCATAGTGGTTTCATTTTCATCATCTTCTAAATTAAATAGTAAACCTATTTTTGAAACATCGTCTTCATATATATTTGAAAAGTTGTTACACATACTCATCCCTTCATCTTCAGACTTAACGTCCTCGTTAACTTCAATTCTGCTCAGAAAGTCTGCGACTTTGTTGTCTTTTCCTTGCAAATACTCTATTTCAAAATTATATTCTCCTAATTTTAGAAGCCACCTTTGATGTCTGGCTGACATATCTTTTCCCTTGTATTTAGCATGTAAATATTTTATCGGTTGATGATCCGTATAGATTTTAAATTTATTACCGTACAGATACGGTCGAAAATAACTGACTGACCACATTATAGCCAGAAATTCTTTATCCGTTGCGGAATAATTAATTTCATGTTTATTTAGTGTTCTGGAAGCAAAACACACTGGGTGTCCTTCTTGCGACAGAACTGCCCCTAACGCATATTTTGATGCGTCCGTTGTTAATTGAAACTGTTTCTTAAAATCTGGGAATCTTAAAATAGGATGGGAACAAATAAGACTTTTGAGTTTCTCAAAAGCTACTATATAATTTGGATCTGTAGTCCTTAGTATAGTATCTTTCTTAAGATACTTTGTCATAGGCTGCGCAATTTTTGCGTAGTCCTTTATGAATTTTCTATAAAATCCACTTAGACCTAAAAAACTCTTAATTTGTTTTTGGGTTTGAGGTAATTTTAAGTTTTCAATTACTTTAATCTTATCAGGATTTGGTTTAAAACCATTCTCTGTTAGAACATGACCCAGAAACTGAGTTTCTTTTTTCATAAAGCTGCATTTATCAATCTGAATTTTTAATCCCGTATTTTCAAGTACTTTAAATATTGCAGTTATAGATCGTATCAGGGCCGGACAAAGCATATGTGCAAGATGTGCAAATGCACAGGGCGCAGAATTCTGGGGGCGCATTGCCAGGAGCAAGAAAATGTAATCTGATCTTGCAAACAAATATGTACTACTACATATTTGCCATTCTTTAACCACAAACATTCTTAAAATAATCTCAAAAAAACATCCATCACAACTGTCCTAAGTTATCTCTTGCGCACTAACTAACATCACTTTCATTGTTGCATTCAATGAAAATTTAACTCAAGATATCGCAGAACTAAAAATTCTACCTACCTCATTTCCAAATATTTCACCCTGTTCGTACAAGAGAAAAAAAGAAAAAAATCTCAACACAAAAAAATTCCATGCAAGAGAAAAGAAGAAAAAATCTCAACACAAAAAAGTTCCATGCCACCTCATATGTGCAAGATATATTTTATGCACACCGAGTCCCAAAATTAACATAGAAGTATGACGAAGCAAAATACTTATTCATATTGAATCGTATGGGCTAGAACGTGCAGGTTTTGTATCACGCACAGTACCCTGTATGTGAGACTCACATGAGACATTATGAGTTCTCATCTACAAAGAAAACAACAAAAAAAATATATGCTGTTTGCTGTGTCTTTGATTTGTAGTAGAAGGTAGCACAGAATACAGAAACCTACCTGCTCTCTTTTTTCAGAGACATTTTTTTGTTGTTTTCTTTGTAGATGAGAACTCACAATGTCTCATGTGAGTCTCACATACAGGGTACTGTGCGTGATACAAAACCTGCACGTTCTAGCCCATACGATTCAATATGAATAAGTATTTTGCTTCGTCATACTTCTATGTTAATTTTGGGACTCGGTGTGCATAAAATATATCTTGCACATATGAGGTGGCATGGAACTTTTTTGTGTTGAGATTTTTTCTCTTGTATGAACAGGGTGATATATTTGGAAATTAGGTAGGTAGGTGTCTTTGCTACAAATAATGGTGAATGGATGTGCAAGTTTTCTTTTTTGCACACTGAGTATCGAAACTAACATGGGAGATATTTAAAAAAAAACTTATTTATACGGAATCATATGGATCAGAGCGTGCAGGTTTTCTTATTGCACACTGTGTAAGAGTTAAGTGCCTGATTACAGGAGATGAAATTTTTAATAGAATGGAAAAGGAGCATAGAGCTTAAAAATTAAAGAGGGATGATTCTATTTGGAGTCGAATTGTTCTTGCGCAGGCAGTTTGTTTTTTTTTTTGTTTGAAAGTTAATGACTATTGTAACGGCTACTTTTAATGTATATCTAGTCTGGTGCAGAATGCAGATTGTTTCAATTGTTTTTTCGCTTTGTTGGTTAATTAATATTAAATAAATAGCTACCAGTTTTTAATAGAAGTGACGTATTTTGAAGACAAGACAAGCCAAAGTTATGATAATAGTTCGAATATGAATATGAAAGGAAAAGAAGCGGGTGTTCAGAATCGAATTCGAACCCTGGAACCAAGAGCATTTTTGGTTCCATGTTGCCCGCATTCCTTAAATTTAGTGGTTAATGATGCTGCTCGGTTCTCATTTTATGCAGTTAAAATTTTCGATACAATTCAATGTTTGTTTAACTTTTTTTCAATTCAAGAAATATATGAAGCCCTATAGAATTAAGAAATCTAGAGGCAAAAAACATTGCAGAATCGTTAGGAAATAAAATTTTTGATTTTACATTTATTTGCTGCTTGCTAATTTGGTTTGATATTTTAGAAAATATAAATTAAACTAGTAAATATTTGCAAAGTCCGTCCGTTAATCTGTCAACTGGCATAACAGTTTTAGAAAATACAAAAAACAGTTTGATTTTAATGCGTTCCGATGAAAAATTTAATGAGTAGGTATGTTCAATTAACCGAGCGTATTGCTAGTTCCCTAGAAATACCAAATATGTTTCTTGTAGCTTCATCATTGCGATCTCAACGGAGAAGAATACTTTATGCTGATGAATGTCCTGAAACTATATTAGCCGAAACAAAGATTCAAAGTTGAATTTTTTTTTCAAATACTTGAAAGGTTTGATACGTATAGTATCAATTTTACATTTTTGAGTAACATAAGCGAATGTTTAAAAAATAAAAATGTACGTGCTTCATGCCTTAATTTGCAGAATGTTTTAACATAAAGTAGTTTTAAATATTTAGATGGAGAAGAATTGTTTCAAGAGTTAACCGTAATATCCCAGCTTGTTACGCCACAAAGCTCAAGTTTAGATATGTTAAATTTTATTTTTAGTTCCAACCTTGAAGATTTTGCTCCGAATTTAGTAACTGCTCTCCAAATCCTTAATACAATCCCGGTCACGGTAGCTTCAGGAGAACGTAGTTTTTCTAAACTTAAAATTATTAAAAATTATCTTAGGACAACCATGACTCAAGACAGATTGGTAGGTTTATCGATAATGTCCATTGAAAAGAAATTATTAAATTCTTTAGACTTTGATGATCTCATTTCTGAATTTGCAAAATGTAAGGCCAGAAAAGTAAGTTTCCAAGTTTAAAAGTTTCCCCTCTGCTCATTTCTTCGCTGCGTTTTAGTTTAATGGTTTAGGCCTCCTGGGGATACCTCAATAAAAAAAAACGCATTGAAAGTCTACCTCCTGGGTAATCTGGGAAAGGCTTATGCTTGTGTATCAGTTTATGTGTAAAAAAAATATAAAAAAGGGGCGCTTTCTACAAATCTTGCACAGGGCGCAAGTTTGGCTTGGGCCGGCCCTGGATCGTATATGTTCCTCAAGTGATGTGCTAAAAATAAGTATATCGTCTAGATATACTACACATGAAATATTTATGAAATCTCTTAAAATATCATTCATTAGCCTTTGGAATGTCGCTGGGGCATTCTTTAAGCCAAACGGCATTCTAACAAACTCATATAAACCTTGCGGTGTTACGAAGGCTGTTTTTGGAATGTCTTCCTCTTTTACCAGAATTTGGTAATAGCCTTTAGCTAAATCTAACGTTGTAAAATAGTTTGATCTTCCCATCTTGTCTAATATGGCGTCCATATTAGGAAGTGGTTGTTTGTCATCTATTGTTATTTCGTTTAATTTTCTATAGTCTATAACTATACGAAATTTTTGAACTCCCGAATTATCATTTTTTTTCGGAACTACTATTAACGGACTTGAGTATTTAGATGTACTTTTTCGAATAATTCCTTGGTCTTCCATTTCCGCTATCTGCCTTCTCACTTCTTCCTCATGTTTAGGAGGGTACCTATATAACTTCGCATTGACTTGACAATCTGTTGTTGTCTTTATTTCATGTTTAATTATAGGAGTGCTCGTTAGCTTGTCTCCTTCTTTAAAAAATAAATTTTGAAATCTTTGTATTATTTTTGTTATACCTATATACTCTTCTTTATTTAAATAGTCAAGTTTAAGTCGGTTAATTATGTCATTGTTGTTTATTGTTTCTAATGTATAGATTTCGTCATATGTATATGGTTTCCCTAGTATTTGTATTCGTTGGTCGTTGAGGACTATTGTTCCTGATTCTAAATCAATTAGGGTATTTAGTTTATTAAGAATGTCGATACCAATTATAAATTGATATCTTCTATTCGGTAAGTTTTTAACTTTCCATCTTATTAAAGCTCCTTTAGGAAACTGAAGTTCTTTAGGCGCTGGTGTATGCGCTTCAAATTCAATTGCATCCTTACCATTTATGGTTGTAAAATGCATTGGTTTTATTTTGATCCTTTTAAAAACATCAATTCTATCGTCCATAATACTAAGAGTCGAACCCGTATCTATTAAAGCTAAATATTTTTTGTTTTCTATAGTAATTTCTATTGTAGGTAAATCATCCGAGGCTAGTTGATAAAAAACTCGACATTGTTTACCTCACTATTATTTCGTGAATTATTTGCCTCTATATTTCCTATAGACATGGGTTCTTCATGTCTTTGATAGTTTTGGTTTTGTGGGCGATTTTGACCTGAAGGTCTATTATTATTTGAGTTATAATAATTTCCTGAATTTCTATACCCATTAAAATTACCTGAATTTCTTATATTGAAGTTATTGTAGTTACTTGCATTTCTATTATTTGTATAATTATTATTGTTTCCACTGTTTGTAGTGTTAAAATTAATAGTATTTCTATTATTGGGATAATTATTACTTTGATTAAACTGCCTAAAATTTCTTGAACTTCCATTATTTTGTTGACTGTTATTGTAATAATTATTTTGATTTCTAGAAAATCCTATTTTGTTCTGATTATTAATATGTCTATTATTTATTTTATTGAAATTATTAATTTTCTTAAATTCATCCCTAATACAACTGTCTTCATATCTTCTTTTTATCATTATCTCAAATATTTTATCTAGATTTTTTTCTTCATAGATTTTGTCTAACAAAACACCTTGACTCATCTCCTTGATTACATTTACCAGCATTGAATTTACAGTACTTAAATCTATGGCGCTATCGCCTTTATAATATTCTTTTAATTCATCACTTTTCTATTTAATTTTTTGAGTTTCTAATAAAAGTTCACTTACTGTATTAACTTTGAGGTTATTTATCATTCTATATATTTGGCTGGGTTCTACGTCCGGTTTGTAATGTAACTTCAACTGCCTTTTTATTTCGTCCCAATTCCCTGGATCTGGTAGGTTGATCAATATTTCTTTGGCTCGTCCTTGTATCTTTTCGTTATAGATCGTCCTGATCATACATTTAGTTAGTGTTGGGTTCGATGTATCCCCAATGTAGTATTCTACATTTTTGATGAAGCTATTCACCGTTACGTCACCTGTTCCGGTGAACGTTGTCATATGTTTCACTTCTCTTCCAACCCGCTCCTTTTCGTGCTGGGCCAATTCTCTGGCTTGTAGATTATGGAACGCTGCGTTTAGTTGTTCTAACTGCTGCTCCCTCAGCCTTAATTGCTCTTGGAGTTGTTCCATTTTCACGTCTACTAAATCACGGTTATTGTCAAATTGTTTTATTTTTGATTGGTTTCTTGTTAACATTAATTGTTATTCTACACTTCTCGTGTTTCAATATTGTTTAGTAAGCAATCACAAATTAATCTTTAACGATTTTATATTTTTTTGGATTCACTGCTTTCAATATGTTTAGTAAGCAATCACAAATTAATCTTTAACGATTTTATATTTTAAACAATTTTTTTTTTCGCATTAATATCACGTCACTTATATAAAAAGGTTCGTATCACTGGATAATTATTTAACTTTTTAATTATCCTACCGACTGCGCCATTTAACTTTTTCTTATACGAAATAAGTTTTTTAAAAAAATCTTTCCGATCTTAATAAAATACGTCTTCTTTCTAGTGACGATTGGAATCAACTCTCCTCTTTATTCTTACAATTATTTTCATTTCATATTCATTTTCATATTCATATTCTTAATTTGCTTATCAGCAAAATAACCAAGAAAAACAAAAGATTTATATTACACTGTCTGCTCCGTGAAGGAATGTGCAGATTGTTGCAGTTTAAATGCATTTGAATTAAAAGTATCCGCTAACCGAATATCTAGATTAGATGGGAAAGAATCTGTCATATATGTAACTCGCGCAGCATAACCTGCACATTATACCACTCTTGTTTTGTTTTTGTGTGAAAGATCATGGTTGAAGAAAATATGGAGAAAACGGTAATTCAATTCGACGCTGTCTACGAATAGAAATAAAGCTCATGTAAAAGAAAAGTCAAAATATGCGAACATCCACAGTTCGCAGTACGTAGTTCGTAGCTCATGTGCAAGATGTTTAAGGCTAGGCGCGTACATGTAACTTTTGGTTTCAAAACTGTTTGGTTTCTAAGCTGAGCAGTATAGACTCATAGGCTTTTCACACCAAGTCCAAAACCCGGTTTTCGCAAAATTATCGGTTTTGGCCGAAAACCTACATCGAAAACTCAAGTTTTCCCATACATTTTTGGTAAACCACAAGTTTTCGTAAACCACAAGTTTTACTCGTATATAAAACCTCTCGAAAATAGTAGCAATTTAAAGTTGAACCAAACAAACAAACCTTTCGAAACATTCAGCGCTCAAATTAATGTAAACAAAACAGCTGATGGCTGCTGTCAAAACAAATATTTCATTTTTAAATAAATTTGGTCGTGGTAAAATAAGAATTATTGCTTTTTGCTTTTATTTACAGAATATAGAAAATTTGCCAACGTCGAGAATAAAAGCCCCGGTGACTATTTGCGTTACTGGCGGTTGTTTTATGATCCTCCAGAGTTTTAAACGCTCTTTGTTAAGCGAGGAACCGGAATTAACTATGGGTACTGGCGTGACGACCCCAAGGACGAGGAAGACTTGCTCATAGGTCTTAATGACGTTTCCAAGGGATGCGTCTTCGAACTCGTCGCCACAAATATATTCGACGCTTTTGCTTACTACCTGGGGAAGGACTTTCCGGTGACTTCGTGCAATCACAAAGGTTTAGGAGATATGAGAAAGGCGATAAGTTCATTTGTGGAGGAGAATAAGTTTGAAAGAAAATCTCTGGTGGAGGCTAAGTCGCAGCGAGCTAGTAAAATTTGCGCAAAAACATTCCACAATGTGGGAATCATTGTTCTAGTGAATAAAACCACAACAGTAGGCTATCGCCCCTTGTGGACAGCGATGCCAACATCAAGAAGATCCTCAGTGCTTTGGACAAGCCAGGCGAGTCCTCAAAGGAAGAAGCCAAAAAGATAGTCATGGAGAAATTGCAGTCCATCATTACAGCTTCAGTGATCGCTCTGAATGAGTGTGATTTTGGTACAAATCTGGAACTATGAATTGACCTTTTCTGCTCCGGCTATAAGGACCTACACGAAATCGTTCAGAATCTTCTCAACCCCTCCTATAAGTTGCTCGGACCACAATATATGACGATTCTGAAGGCACATTTGGCCAACAGAAGCAATAGTCATAAGCTCAGTATTTTGGATTGAATTTGTTGTGAAAGAAGAAGAAAATGTTTTAAATAAAATGAATTTTTATTGTAACAATTTAGCTTGTTGTTGATTCTATGATATTCTAGACAATTAGCTTCTCCTTGGTTGGAATAAACAAAGAGGATAGCTGCAGCCATGCGAGCTTGTAGTTCTTGTTAGTTCATTTCGTGAGCTCATTCCACCCGTCCCCAGAACTTTAGTTGAAACTCTTCTTCGAGACGAGTTACCGCCGATATGCTGCTCTATCACAGTACAGGAAAGGATTATCGACTTAAGGGTGTCGACGGCAAAGAAAAATCATTAGGAGAATGTTTGCACTTCAAGTATTTTCAAAAAATTGAATCTTGAGAGAATACATACCATATAGAACATCTTTACTGAGTGAAAGGAAGTACTTGGATATTTTCATTTTATCCGCATCCAAGACGGTGGGTGGTGATATACTGGGAGTTTTTTGTATGTTCCTATCGAAACGTTTGTTAAACCTCTAAATGGCGGGATCCCATTCGTTCTTTTGGAGATCGTATAGATCTTTGTTTTCCTGAAAATCAACTTGATAAGTACCTACATAAGGCTAAAGTTTGTATCTTGCATTTCAAGATCCTTTAGTTCATTGCAGAGTATATCGAAAGTTCTGCGGCTCGTTCTGAAATGTTGTTTGAAATACTTATAATCGTTTACTAACATTTCACGTTCCCAAAAAGTGCTGGTACGTACCTGCATAAAATATTTAGATATATACATAGGTTCCTATTAATTGAATTGTTATTTGTTCAATTAAAGCTTTTCTTTTCTTTTAAAGTTACAGGATATGCAAAAGAAAACGACGTTTTTTTTATGATAGAGGCTTGAGATAATGAAAAAAAGTTGAACAAAATCTTCATATTTTGTTCAACTTTCTTTTTATGTATTAAAATCAATTTCAAGTGCTTAGAATTCATTTTATTCATCAATACAAAGTTTGACAGCCGGTGTTAAACAAATTTAAATGTCAAATGAAAACGTGTAAATGTTCGTTGTGAACGATTTTCGGGTTTTCGAAAACTTTTTGCCGAAACCCCGGTTTTGGGTTTGGTGTGAAAAGGGTATTATATATGAGTCCGCGCACATACAGAAACCATTCAGTCGCCCATTCGACTAACTTTTTAGTTTGTGTTTTAACACAAACTAGACGATCACCTCAAACCAATTCCTTAGTTTGTGTCACAAGGAATTATAGGTAACTGCGCGGACATTCAACTAAATCGTTAAATAATTGTCTGTAAGTGCAAGAGAGAGAAAAATGTAGTCAATGTTTTCCTTTCACCGAACATTCTGAGAGAAGAGAACCACCTTACATCTCAATTTCACTAGTTTTCACATTGTATAATATATTTCTTATAGTAATATTATGAAGAGGAACGATTGAAGCGACATCTGAGAGGCGTAGAGATGATTGAATTTGATCCCTTTTTTTATACCCCTCAATAGATGGGAAGAGTTGAGAATGAGGGAAAATTCAACAATAATTAAAGAATAGAAAATAGAGAAGAACATATCCAAATGTAGTGGGAGATCGAGGGAGACAATAGAAACAACCTTCTGACATTATATGTGTATATGCATATTATACTTGAAGAGGAATGATTTTACGGTTATGCTTTGGCAAGAAATAGAAAAAGTATAAGAAAAACAATAACAAAGCAAAAAAGTACTGCAAGAGTACTTTTTGCTGTTGGTAGTTAATATAATATATTTTTTTTTTTCAATTCAATAGGGTGTTCCTGATAATTGTCTTTATTTTTGATATGACTCATTAAAAAAAAATTATATTTTATCTTTTTTATACCAAAAATTTAGTGTAATATAATTCCTTTAGTTTGTCCGTTTTATATGTATATGTATATAAATACGTATATAAAGGGTGATTTTTTAAAAGCTATAGGAAAGTTATTTAAAAAAAACACATAAAATTCAGAAAAATGCATGAAATATTTATTTGAATCGATAGTACGGTCCATATAATTTATTGTTTGAAGATTATTTCATGCAAATGTTGACCTTGACTGCGCCTCAAATGCACAATCCGATTAGTCCAATTTTGGCGCAAAAAATAGTCTAAAGGCTAAATCGCAGGATCTAGGCGGCCAATTGACCGGTCCCGTACGTGAAATAAAATGTTTAATGTTGTTCAATGTTGTTGCGCGTTCTGTGTGGCATGTGGCACCGTCTTGTTGAAACCACATGTCATGCAAGTCAAGCTCTTGCATTTTGGGCCAACAAAAAATTGATATCACCTCACGTAGCGCTCACCATTCACAGTTACGTTACGATTCGCATCATGTTTGAAGAAGCACGGTCCAATGATGCCACCAGCCCATAAACCGCACCAAACTGTGACTTTTTGTGGATGCATTGGTAGCTCTTGCAATGCTTCTGGCTGATATTCACTCCAAAATCGATAATTCTGCTTATTTACGTACCCATTGAGCCAAAAATGAGCTTCGTCGCTTGCTGGAAGAAGCGCGATTTAACTTTTTCTTGAGCGAAATAAGTTTTTTAAAAAAATCATACCGATCAAAATAAAACACGTCATGTTCCTTGTGACGATTGGAATCAACTCAACTCTTTATTTTTACAATTATTTTCATTTCAATTATATTCTTAATATGCTAATATATGCTACGAACTGAAGATGTTTGACAGTGAAACAAAACACGAAATCAGCTGTTTAAACCAGTGTTGCCAAAAAGATAATAGCTACAAAATCACCCTTTACTTTAAAAGGGACTCTTTTGTTTTCAAAAGGATTTTTTTCTTGATAAGCTATTTGTTAATAATTTTAATTGCGTCAATAATTGCAGCTAAACCTCAAACTATCTACGAATTCCTTGGTAAGTTCTCATGTACTAGAGTCAAATGGGCTATATGTTCTAATAAGATATCCATTTTTGAGACTTTTTTGTTGCTAAATTCGGAGACATGCTAATTAAAATGCCCTCCCATATCAAACTAATGTGGAAGCATGGTCATGTTGTAAGTAAGAAACTCTTGAAACAAGGTGCAAACTCGGCATACAATGCTCTAACAATTATGTTTGAATCTTTTACAAGAAAATACCTCAAAAGATTAAAACCGAAAAAAGTAAAATGGTCTGGACTATATGAATCGAAGAGTCTCACAGAAGCAATTAATGTTATCATAACGATATCTCCACACAAGAAACACTTCCATTCTGTCCAAATTACTACCATGTCATCATGATACCTCATATATTAAGCTTATACGTTTCCAATTTAGGAATTGACACTTGTAAGGTTAATTTTTCAACATAGTTTTATATTATATAATATTTATTTATTTACATGTTTTTATATGAAAATTAAAAATTCAATGCAGTACATCCTGTTAAGCCGTTAAAAAAAAAAAAAAAAAAAAAACATCTAGTTTTGAATACCTTTAAATGTATGCAATTTTGATTGTGTTTGTACTTGATACGTACAAATAACAAATAATACGCAATAATAACAACAACAAAATAATTGAATATATTTAAAATCTTCAATGCATCATATGCCAAATATGGCAACATTTCATTTTTCACAAAAATTGAAAATTTAAAATCAAATGAGAATTATTAAATTCAAAATACCTACAACGTTATAGTATACATAGCTACAAACATATGTACATATTTGTATATGCCAAATATGGCAAAATTTCATTTTTCACAAAAATTGAAAATTTAAAATCAAACGAGAATTTTTAAATTCAAAATACCTACAACGTTAAAGTATACATATGTAGCTATAAACAAATGTATGCATATGCACAAGCACATCTCCTCTACATTCACACGTGAAGGCAAAAAAAATGTAAAAAAATATTATTCCTTCTTGGTTTGACATTTGTATTTTAGCTATCTCCCTCGAACATATTAATGCTTATGAAACTTAAACAAATTTACTTTTCTCATCCTTTCTTTAATAATTTTCTCCTCATTCTTACTTCCCTACCAAGTACTTTAATACACGCAGCGCCCTAAATAGTTGTGGAGATGAAATAAAAAATCTCGTCCCATAATAGTACTATAGGAAATATATATACAATGGTTTTCACTTACATACATTGGTTGCGAAAATTTATTAGTTGCTTAAATCCATACAAAATGTTTTTTTTTCAAATTCATTTTTATTAATTCAATCTTAGATCTATCTTAAAGCTAGACAAAAATTCACAAAAGTAGCCTAATTAACCATAACTTACAACTAACTTACTGGTCCCATACGGACACTCTAAGTTAAACAATAATACTTAGTGCTAATGCCTTTCGGCCCTAAGATCTATTTAACTTCAATTCCATTTTATTTATTTTTTTTTCATTAGAAAATTTAGAAAAATAATAATATAGAATAAAATAATTAATATAAAACTTAAAGTTAACTAAAACTACCTATTCTACCTATAAACTAATTAAAACTAGAACAACCACAGCAGCAAATCTAACTATCTAACGTTTTTTGTTTTTCATATTTTGTTGTCTTTTTTTGTATTTTTATGTTATTTGTTTGTATTTTTTTTTTTGTATTTTTTTGTGTGTGTGTTTTTTTTGTATTTTTTTTTTGTGCCACCATGCCTATTCTACTTAAAACTAAACCCTAAAACTATAAAACAAGTATGTAAGCCGGCCAAGGCTTAAAACCCCATCCCGACTACCCACTATCAAGTGCAGATTGAAGCCACCAAACCTGGTTCTCCTGCTTCACCCTATTAGTTCGGTCCCGTTCGGACACAAAAGGAGCTCTGCTCCGCCTTGTGCCATGACGCGACGTCCCGATTGTACAGAAGTCGCCTATCCACGGTTCGTCGTCTGACGTAGTAGATTAGCGGAACTACCAATCTATCCTGTATCAGACCGCATCTATCTAAAAAGAGGAATGCCTCTGGTGGAATGAAGCCGCTCAAGCGTGCACGCTCAAAATACTCGTCGTTCGGATAGAACGCCCCGAAAATTAAATTGTTGGTCGAAGACATAGCTCTTGCAATGTGATTTCGAACGAGTTTTATCACGAAATTGTCAATTCTGTTGATTCGAGCCCCGTTGTATAGGACCTCGTTGGAATAGTAATGCCGTAAAAAGATTCGGCTGTTCGATATAAGCCGGTACAGCGTCGTAAACACTGCCGCTTGAACACCCGAAGCTTCTCCATCTGGGCAGGGGCAACGTTGAACCACACAGGACAACCATAAACGATCATCGGCCGTATGAGGGCCATGTAGCAAATTACCTTCACTCTGAGGTCAATCCGACTGCTAAAAAACAGCCGTTTCGTCAGAGCGAAGGCTCCTCTGGCCCTGTTCAGAGCAGCATTTATATGTCTGTCGAAATATAAATATTGATCTAACCAGATACCGAGATACTTCACTACACTTTTGCTCGCTAATGGCTGCCCGTGAAGATCAACGATATCCATCTTGCGCCAATTCTTGCACGTATCCCTCGTGGCCCTAGCCAACGGAGTCCGAAACAGAATTGTCTCCGACTTCTGGACATTTATTTTCAGTTTCCAGTCGTCGCAATATCGCTGAATCTTGTCGAAATCACGCTGCAAGAAAATTCTAATAACCTCAACCTTTCGGGCCGTTCTGTACGCAATAAGATCGTCGGCGTACGCAATTGCCCTTGTAAGACTACCTATCAGATCGCTGGTGTAAATGCTGAAGAGAATCGGCGAATTCACCGGTCCCTGTTGAAGACCATTTTTAATTAAGAATGTTGTGGTAGAAGTTACATTGCCACTTTTGACAACAAAATTTCTACCGTTAAGCAAATCATAAAGTATATACAACAATGGCTTGCTTATGCCAAGCCTGCTCAGTTTTAGGTAAAGACCCTCTAACCATACGGTGTCAAAGACCTTTTCCAAATCAACCAGAACAGCACCTGTTTATTGTTGTTATGCTTTATTCCATTGGATATCCGAAACGAGTTTAGACGCAGCATGAATTGTGTCATGACATGACCCGCCTTGAACCCGAACTGTTTATCCGGAATTATTTTGTTGTCCGCAGTCCACTTAGTCAGAGCCCTATTAATGATCTTTTCGAAAACTTTGCTGATGCTCGGAAGAAGACTTATCGACCGAAGATTTGACGGGTTGGAGTTGTCCTTTCCCTTTTTCGGGAGAGAATGAACCACAGCGGTCTTCCAATGCACTGGATAATATGCATTATTGAAGAGTGTGGTGTAAATGTCAATTGCCTCCATCGGTAAACGTCTTAGTACAACGTTGGATATACCATCGACACCTGCTGACTTTTTATTTTTTATTGAGTTGAAGATCGTCGTGGTTGGGGCGAAGGCTAACATTCACCGTGTACACTTGCTGGAAAGCAGCTCCCACCGCCTCCACTTTTTCTTTCGGATCTTCAATTATATAAAAGTCATCGTCAAAGATGGCTTCTTCTGGATCTATTTGCGCTGTCATGAGTACGTCTCTGTTCTCTTCAGACACGGAAGGTCATTGTCGTTCTTTTTCCTGAATATCTTGTTGATTTTAGGGAACATACTAGGGTCGCTGGAATTAACTGACCGGATCTTGCGGTCCTAGTACTTGTTAATTGATAACCTGTAGTTCTCCTTAATCAACAGATTGACATTTTTTATTGACGACTTCAGTGTCTTAACCTCCAAGTCGTGTGGGTCTGTAAGTCGTCTGTACAAGTTTTTGAGTCTTGTCAGTAAGCCACTCTTGTGCCTACGTAGTGCGTCAATAGTCGTGTTTCTGTAAGCGTCCATTTGGTCCCTTTCTTTGTACTTTGGTATTGTCCGTTAAATCGTTCGTTTTATTATTTCGCCCATCTGTTGTAAATGTTGGTCAATTTCTGTATTTTTCAGGTTTCTGTTGTTTGGTGGGGCTATGTCACTCGAACGAAGTTCTCTCTCTAGGGCGTTGGTGAAACGTGGCCAGCGCATATTACTGTAATTGTAAGAATGCGTTGAAACGTATTCCTCCAACTCCACGCGTTCGCTCGGAATCTGCATTACAGCAGCCAGTCCGCAGTGATCACTGTCGTACTCGACTGTCTGTAAGCAGTTTCGAGGGTGATTACCCACTTTGTCTGTAACTGTCAGTCTTGTGTCGTACAGCAAAAGACCCAGAAAGGAGCCGCTTCCTGGATACAATAGCTGTTAGCCAGCAGGTCGATGCCATATTCAACGCTGTTAAGATTCATCAAATTATAAAGATGGTTACCTCTGGAATTACTATTACCGCGTTTACAAGGAGAATTGAATCCGAATTGAATCAGGAGTTAGCGCCGTATAGACCTGGATCGGATCGAAATAGGATTACTCGATCCAATCCCACTGAAAGACATAGAGGAAATATATTATCTAGAGTCCCGACCGGTACCCGTCCTACCTGAAACACCCTCAAATTTTATTCGAGGTGAACTCTCTCAAATTCGAGGTGAACTCTCTCAAATTCGCTATCGGTGAATACATGTGAGTGGGGAAAAAAAACAAAATGAAGGATTGGGCTAAAATAGAAACTTATGGAATTTTTGTGACCTGTCAAAAATGACAATCAATTTTGCAAAACAAAACAATGGATTTCGGATTTGAAGAGTAAGTTTTTGTTAATTGTTTTGATATTTAATATAATTTGATATTTTTCAGACCAAAATTCCTTATAATGAAGAAAGTATATACAAGTTCAGTTCATTGAATAAAAAGTAAGTCAAATTGCAGTGAAGGAGGTGCAACAATAATCGATTTATTTTATAGTTTGTGTTTTCATTTTAGATACTGCCAATAATATACCACAATGCAGGAAGCAATTTCCCTGGAGAAATCTGGATGACAAAGCAAACAAGGCGCTGATTTGCAGGCAAGTTTTAATATATTATATTTCTCTTAAGAAAATATAATCAATGTTTTTTTTAACGACAGATACTGCCCATTGTGTTTGTATGCGTTGACGGTGGAGGAGTCACCATCTCTACCAATGGTCAAACGCATTCAATGCAACAAAACTAGCAGCAACAACACCACCAAGTCAATGATGCAAGTGGAAGTTTTGCCATGCAATATTCGACCGCTAACGCCCTTCTCCCAGCAGCTGAGTGTTGGTGTTGGAACGACATACATAATAGCAGCAACTGCCAACTCGGCCTATTCATCAGCTGCCAAGAAATAAAATGCAAGCGGCTCAAAAAACGACACAAAAGCGCGCGGAGATAAATTGTGTAAGTACGAATCGAAACATTCATATCGTAGTCAACTCGCTTAATCTTCGTCTTCTAGGTGTAAAGAGTACTACTAGTCGGTAGTTCTGCAAGAGAAGCAAGAAAAAGAAGACAACAATCGCAGGAAGACTCCAAAAAATTTCCAACCTTGACTGTAAATTAGGTGAATTCAAATATTAAATCTAAAACTAATCCATTCATTTTGCTCCTAAGGATCGCACTGGCTTAACGGTGGCAATTATTCGGAGGCAAATGGGCTGGCCCGACAAGAATCCCCAAAAGGCCAAACAGATTCAGATCAGTCCCTCGGCAGCTACTGACGATGTCGGCGAGTTGAATCCATCGATTTTCACACAGAAAATCAACATCAAAAACAGTAAGTCAACTTCCATTTGAGATTTCCTTATATAATGAAAATTAATTTCTTTATAGTCACAACAATTCAGTGTGAACAACCTCTATCCGCAGCGGAAGTGTTTGTGGGTCAAGCGATCTCTGCGTTGTCGACAATGCGAACACAATGCCATCAAGCCGGAGTACCATTCAGGGTCAATCAAGTATCGCATTCAATTGTTCGCTAACTATCATGTGCCCGACGTTCTGCTTGTGCGTTGTGAAAAGCCACTGAAGCCTGGCACGTCCACTCAATCGATCCTCAAGCTAACTAACCCAACTATGCACGATATGACCACAACCATTATGGAGTTCCATGAAGTTGGAGTTGGCCCAGTACCGTGAGGTCGCTGCCTTCGCCCAGTTCGGTTCAGATTTGGATGCTGCCACCCAACAATTGTTGAACCGTGGTGTTCGTCTTACTGAAGCATGTTGAAGCAAGGACAATATGTGCCAATGTCCATTGAAGATCAAGTTCGTTTTAATACATTTTTATTTGGAGTATCTTTTAAAATGTCTGATTTCTCCTTTCACAGGTTGCTGTCATCTACTGTGGTGTCCGTGGTCATTTGGACAAAATGGACCCCGCCAAGATCACCAAGTTCGAGAAGGAATTCTTGCAACACATCAAGACCAGCGAACAGAGCCTGCTCAACCAAATCGCCACTGAAGGTCAAATCTTCCCAACTGTCGATGGAAAACTCAAGGAAGTCGTATCGAAATTCTTTTCACACATCGAAATTCTATTCCACAGTCTACAGTGTCAATAAGCGGCTTGGAAGTTAGGAAGGCCGGTTGATAAACCAAAATAAAACCGCCACGACAGACAAAAGTGGAGGACAGACGTCGCAGTGCGCCAATTGGTTCCATTGTAGATTATGTTAGGTTAAAGTGGCTGTCCGTGATGGAATAGGACACACTTAGGCCAGTTTAATGGCCCATTGTGATACCACATGAATCTTGAGGCTTCCTCCTAAGCTTAATGAAACCAGTTTGAGTCCCTTACGAAACGTGAAAGACTGATTATGTCAATATGATTGAGATCGTTATAGAAGAATTCTCCTAGGTAATTCTTGCGTTTTTGAGCTAGAGCAGGGAATGTACAGTACAGAGAAGGTGAAAAACTGTTTCCTCCTCTTCCATTGTAAGTCGAGCATAATTTTGTTGATACCTTTCAATTAAATGGAAATCGGTTTGCAAGTGATTGTTATTTGACAATATTTAGTCAGTTTGATTTGAATTCGGATAGAGGAAACAAGCGAAAAATGAAGCTCAAATAATGTTTGTATTAGACTTGATTCGTGGAACGTTGCAGCTTTAACTTTTATTTTAGGCAACGGATAAATGACTTGAAATAATTTTTCAGCGCACCAAATTTTTTCTGAAATTTAATGTTCTTTTAAAAACATTCAAGACACGTTCAAAAGCTTTCGACTGTGCTTCGGTTCATAGCAACATCAAATCTTCCTAATTCTATTTTTGAAAATTGTCTTCCACTAAGAAACACAAAACTGCAGCTTTCTGTAATGCCAACAACAAGAATAGCGAATCCAGGGGTGGTGGTGGTGTCGTAAGGGTCTTGACCTCACACTGGGAGATAATTGTTGGTTATCGTATTGAGTTATTAAATATGACCCCTTGTATTTCAAATTATTTATTTATTATATATAAAAACTAAATTGTATTTTAGCGGTTTCGGTTTCCACTTTGTGGCTTAACAAACTGAAAACATGAAACTCGTCTTTAATCTCATCTTATTTTTTTGACGCACATACATAAAAGTGTGTTAAGTGTTTATTTCTTTTTAAATTGATTATCTATGAAATACGAAAACTTTTTAGATCTATACCAGATCTTTATGATTGAAGAAATCTACTTTTTAAGGTGAAATTGCTTTGGATGCTCTAGAACTAAGATTTAAATATGAATTTCAAGAGAATGAATCTCGCAAAAACAGTAAAAGTGACAATTTCGTTAAACTAATGCCTCTTATTGATCATATATATTAATTTAATATGAAAACTTAGGTTGTGAACTTTCAAGATAAATACAAGACGAGGCTACGATTTACGTCGTTTATTCGATCAGTCCAACTAGTAACTACTTTTTCCATTAAATTTTACCGTATGCCGTCAATGGTGGCTTGAATTTTGACTTCCAATGCTTCAAGAGTTGCTGGTTTCTTGGCTTACACCAATGGCCTTACATAATCCCATTCAAAGTAACCAGGAGTAGTTAAATCGCACTTCTGAAAATAAAGTTGTCATCAAATTGAGTCGAAATAAAAGATTTTTGGAAAGATGTCTGAGCGTGCGGGTGTACGTACGTTCGCGACGTTTTTTCGTCGTCCATAGCTCAAGAACCAGAGGAGATATCGACTTCCAATAAATTTTGTTATACAAATAATAGTGCAGAAAGATGCAGAAAGGGCTCTCAAGAAAATTGCGTGGGTGGTTTTTTTTACCATAGCAGTTTAAAAAAAAGGTGAACATTTTGATTAACCCTAAATATCTCACGAATCAATAACGCTAGACACTTCAATTAAATTTTATGTTATACATATATTGTGAAGTGATACTAAACAAATATATTTTTGGACAAAAATCCAATTAATTCAATAACAAAAATCCAATTAAAAATGGTTTTATCTCCAAAACAATTTTGTGCATCGAAGAATAACGTTTTTGATATCAGGTACAATTATGAGAAAAATCGAATTGACAGTTAAAAAAAGATAAATACCTTAAAGGATTCAAATTAATTTTATTTTATAAAAAATATTGTTTTCAACATTCAGTAATTTTTGTTTATAAAAATCTAACAGTCAGTTACCATTGATGGAGTAATTTTCGAGTCGGGTTTGAATTGAAGATGTTGACGGAATCGACAGCAATATATCATGAATTGGGAGGCATTTTATTAAAATTCAAGAGACCTTCAATTAAAAAGAGACAAATTTAGGATGGTTCTTATTTTATTATTTATACAAATATCCTTACCAGCTACATCACAGAATTCTGCAAAACATGTACAAGAAAGATACTCATCTGCAATTTTCTCGCAAATTGTATCGCTTGCGAATATATTGAAACAGAATGATTGGCCAATTCTCGGTGGATTGCAGATTAAATCATGAGGAATGGCTTGTACACATTGCAATTCTTGGCCTGTCGGTCGATGGCTGAAAGAAGTGCTTTGCATTGCACATGGTGACACATGATGTTCCATGCTTAAAAAAAAAATTAAACAAACTTTTGTACCTTAAAAATTTTCACTTTTTTTTGTTATATAAACCTAAGAGCAATGGTGTAGTACTCTAGAGCACCATCCAAATCTTTTTCGCTACTTAAAATATCTCCTAGCACTGTGAAAAGCTTGCAACTAGGATAGCTGGCGGCTTGTTTTTTCGACAGTTTAATGGCCTCCTGTGTTTCTCCCTCAGATTAAAGAATCCCTGCCATCGCTGGTATTCGAAGAGTACAAAAGTGTACTGGCAAGTAGCTGTTTATATTTCATCGAAATTCATAGTAAGTTAAGGTAAAATGCAAATGAAAAATAACAACAAATTCTTACCACATAGCTCCTGGGGCAGTTCCTGAAATAGCGTGCAGCCAATGCACATATTGTCCGTGCATCTTTTAAGCACTTTAGTCCGATGTAAAAACCCGCAAGACCTTTGTATATCTCAAAACGATAGTTAGCCAAACTCTGAACTGTCCTGTAATAATGAATTGCTTCCTTATATCGTTTCAATTGAAGAAATATCTTCCCACGCAAAAGATACGCTTCAACGTTTGTTGAATCAACTGAAATTGCTTTGTGGGTAAAATAGGAAGCCTGTTCGTATTTTCCATTTGCCGATAGACTCTCAGCCATGACAAACCAATTTTCCGAACTAAATTCATTGATATTCGATTGCTGGCTAGCCAGCTTTTCCAATTCTGCTAGATTATTATTCCTCTCATAGACCACGGCTAATGGCATGATATGTTCTGTGCTATATGGACTTATCATGTGTGCTGTTTCTAGATACTGCTGCGCATGAGCATGGTGCCCACTGTAGTAGAGAGCTTGTCCAATTAACGTTAGAATATAATCGTTTTGATGAAGTTTTGTGTTGTCGTTAATAGATTGGAATGTTTTTGACGCATCTAGATGTTTATGAACGTACATTTGAGCATGGCCTTTTATCCACAAACTTAACCACTCAACATTCTTTGGAGCCGAACTCACTATAAAATTATAAAAGAAGCTTAAAACACACAAAATATTTAAAATCATTGCTTGCTTACCATTCACCAACGAATTGACTTCAATTCCATCGACGCCGGCTTTCAAGAGTGAACTTATAGTCTACATGGCCATTGGACAATCACGCAGTACATCTTTGTAAGAGGCAATAGCCTCCAATGGATTTCTTGACTGTCGATGTTGTAGCTTTGGTAGAAGCATGTTTATCTTTGGAAGTCTAGACTTACTCGGAATCGATTGCAATGTCGAAATAGCCAAATTGGAGTCATTCAGCTCACGATAGCAGATAGCCAGACGATATTTGATTAAAAATGAGGACATAAGAATCCATCGGATTAGAGCCAGGAAAAAAATCTTGTTCACAAGTGTAATTTTAACTAAAAAAAACAAAATAATATTCATATAATTTGAGTTTAAAATTAACGTAATGAACACACTTACCTTGAATTTGTACCTCTTCCCTCCAGAATAAATACGTCGGCGTTGCTGGCTTCCTTCTCGGGAGATTCCACTTTTCCTGTTGCAACATTCTCCTTGGTTTCTTCTTATCTGAGGATTAAATTAGGTGCAAATTCATTATATATTTTTATTTCAATATATTAATATTTAGTATGTAAATTGTTTTACCTTCGTTTGCATTACTGGGAATTAATTTTGTTTTGTTTACATTTTCGTAGAATTGTCAAAATACTCACCTCGCTGTTAATCTGTCAAAACTGGGTTAATTTCAAATTAGGCCACGTTCGCATTGTAGTTCTATGGTGCGCCTATACTTTCTGCATGATTTTTTCTGTTTTTATCAAAAATTTTCATAAAAATCATAGAATTTGTTTGCCAAAAGCAGTCAAATATTATTTTAAGTACAGTTTTCACTGAAAGGAAGTTGCAAAATTAATTTTTCTTTAAATATTGCATTAATTTTTCAATTTTTGAATTCAACGGATCTCTTTTTGAACGGCTGAGTTCACCTCATAGTTTTTCCCCCGCTGTTGAGCAATATGGGCACAAAATTCCATACAACTACATTCATAATGGCTTTTTCCCATAAGAAATGCACGGGACAACTAACACATGCTTATCCTTATGGACAAAATCCTCTCAATTTAGCTTGTAGGTCGAATGAGAGCAAACCCATTAAGTCGGGACTCTAGATAATATATTTCCTCTAAGTTCAGCGATTCATTACTTGAATTTGTCTATGCTGAAAGAGGTGAATCGAATCGAAAATTTGTTTGTAAACCTGAATCGGGGAATTTAGTTATTGGTGTGTGAGGTTTTGCTTGTGTGCGTGCGATAAGTTTTTTCCCTCTTGTTTGTTCTAAGCTGAATTTAATTTGGCGCGCATTTGTGTTGAGAGCATTGTTATAAATTGTGAAATTTATTTGATAGTTATTCACGTAGCAGTACGCACACAAATAAAACCCAAATGTCATTTCGATTCCATTTGAATTCGATTCCTCGATTCAGTGCCACCATACACCTGGATCGAAATTTCAATTCGATTCGATTCCTCAATCTCCTCTTGTAACCAGGGTTTATATTGATATATCCAGTCTTCATGTTTTGCGTTCAAATCACCGGCCAAGATAAAATAGTTTACTTCCAAGCTTAGTTTTAGTTCCCTAAAACGGGTACTATTGTTGTTAAAAATTGAATTTTAACTAAAATGCACACTTCGTATGAAGGCTTTTGTCAATATATTTTTTTATGTGTTTGGTCAATACAGGTTGAAGTTCTTAAAAAAGTGATGTCTTTTATTGTAATTTCAACAAAATAGACAGTGTAAACGTCTCTACACCATCATCTTATTTACATTTATTTGAAGTGACCAAACTACAAAAAAATGAGATTCACGTATACTTTTGTCGGCCATACATTTTTAATTCAACAACTCTTATTTTAATTTAACAAAAATGACTTACAAAAATGTTGAGTGAAAGAAAAGCTTTTAGGAAAAAACAAAAAAAAAACTTTTAATTGTCATTGGGCAGGTTTAGAAAACATAAGGGACTTCATTCGCAATTACATATGTGAATTCTTTGAACGTTAGTTTTAACCAAGGCAATTAATGAGTTTTTCAAGTGTCATACATTTCAAACTCAGAACCATAGGTTAGGTTAGGTTAGGTTATAGTGGCTGTCCAAGATGGAAACGGACACACTTAGGCCAGTTTAATGGCCCATTGTGATACCACATGAATCTTGAGGTTACTTCCTAAGCTCAATGGAACCAGTTTGAGTCTCTTACGAAACGTGAGAGGCTGATTATGCCGATATGATTTAGATCGTTTAGATCGTTAAAGAAGAATTCTCCTAGGTAATTCTTGCGTTTTCGAGCCAGAGCAGGGCATGTGCAGAGAAGATGAAGAATTGTTTCTTCCTCGTCCATACAGCTTCTGCAGAAATCATTTGAGAATACGCCTAATCTCGTGGCGTCCTTTTCTATTAGACAGTGTCCGGTTATGACACCTATTATCGAGCTTATATGCGATCTGCTTAGAGAGAACAAGCACCTTGAACGTTTTAAATCCAGTGTTGGCCAGATGTTTTTTGTGACTTGACACGTGGTGATGTTGTTCCACCTGGTGCCTGCCCTCCTCACAGCGTCTTGCATTAGGAAAAGTTTACAAGTAGCGATTGGTATGCCAGTACGTGCCAAACGTGGTAGAATGGGCTGTACTGTACCGTTCCTGGCGAGTTCATCTGCCTTACAGTTACCTGGAATGTCTCTATGGCCCGGCACCCAGCAAAGGTGAATATTAAACTGTTGTGCCATCTCCATTAGAGATGATCGACAGTTATGGACTGTTATAGAGTTTGTAGAGACAGAATCCAGAGATTTGATAGCGGCCTGACTATCTGAGAAAATACGGATATCAGATGTTGATATCACGTTTTCTTTAAGCCAGGACAAGACTTCTTTTATCGCCAAAAGTTCCGCCTGGAACCGACCTGGATCGGATCGAAATAGGATTACTCGATCCAATCCCACTGAAAGACATAGAGGAAATATATTATCTAGAGTCCCGACCGGTACCCGTCCTACCTGAAACACCCTCAAATTTTTTTCGAGGTGAACTCTCTCAAATTCGAGGTGAACTCTCTCAAATTCGCTATCGGTGAATACATGTGAGTGGGGAAAAAAAACAAAATGAAGGATTGGGCTAAAATAGAAACTTATGGAATTTTTGTGACCTGTCAAAAATGACAATCAATTTTGCAAAACAAAACAATGGATTTCGGATTTGAAGAGTAAGTTTTTGTTAATTGTTTTGATATTTAATATAATTTGATATTTTTCAGACCAAAATTCCTTATAATGAAGAAAGTATATACAAGTTCAGTTCATTGAATAAAAAGTAAGTCAAATTGCAGTGAAGGAGGTGCAACAATAATCGATTTATTTTATAGTTTGTGTTTTCATTTTAGATACTGCCAATAATATACCACAATGCAGGAAGCAATTTCCCTGGAGAAATCTGGAAGACAAAGCAAACAAGGCGCTGATTTGCAGGCAAGTTTTAATATATTATATTTCTCTTAAGAAAATATAATCAATGTTTTTTTTAACGACAGATACTGCCCATTGTGTTTGTATGCGTTGACGGTGGAGGAGTCACCATCTCTACCAATGGTCAAACGCATTCAATGCAACAAAACTAGCAGCAACAACACCACCAAGTCAATGATGCAAGTGGAAGTTTTGCCATGCAATATTCGACCGCTAACGCCCTTCTCCCAGCAGCTGAGTGTTGGTGTTGGAACGACATACATAATAGCAGCAACTGCCAACTCGGCCTATTCATCAGCTGCCAAGAAATAAAATGCAAGCGGCTCAAAAAACGACACAAAAGCGCGCGGAGATAAATTGTGTAAGTACGAATCGAAACATTCATATCGTAGTCAACTCGCTTAATCTTCGTCTTCTAGGTGTAAAGAGTACTACTAGTCGGTAGTTCTGCAAGAGAAGCAAGAAAAAGAAGACAACAATCGCAGGAAGACTCCAAAAAATTTCCAACCTTGACTGTAAATTAGGTGAATTCAAATATTAAATCTAAAACTAATCCATTCATTTTGCTCCTAAGGATCGCACTGGCTTAACGGTGGCAATTATTCGGAGGCAAATGGGCTGGCCCGACAAGAATCCCCAAAAGGCCAAACAGATTCAGATCAGTCCCTCGGCAGCTACTGACGATGTCGGCGAGTTGAATCCATCGATTTTCACACAGAAAATCAACATCAAAAACAGTAAGTCAACTTCCATTTGAGATTTCCTTATATAATGAAAATTAATTTCTTTATAGTCACAACAATTCAGTGTGAACAACCTCTATCCGCAGCGGAAGTGTTTGTGGGTCAAGCGATCTCTGCGTTGTCGACAATGCGAACACAATGCCATCAAGCCGGAGTACCATTCAGGGTCAATCAAGTATCGCATTCAATTGTTCGCTAACTATCATGTGCCCGACGTTCTGCTTGTGCGTTGTGAAAAGCCACTGAAGCCTGGCACGTCCACTCAATCGATCCTCAAGCTAACTAACCCAACTATGCACGATATGACCACAACCATTATGGAGTTCCATGAAGTTGGAGTTGGCCCAGTACCGTGAGGTCGCTGCCTTCGCCCAGTTCGGTTCAGATTTGGATGCTGCCACCCAACAATTGTTGAACCGTGGTGTTCGTCTTACTGAAGCATGTTGAAGCAAGGACAATATGTGCCAATGTCCATTGAAGATCAAGTTCGTTTTAATACATTTTTATTTGGAGTATCTTTTAAAATGTCTGATTTCTCCTTTCACAGGTTGCTGTCATCTACTGTGGTGTCCGTGGTCATTTGGACAAAATGGACCCCGCCAAGATCACCAAGTTCGAGAAGGAATTCTTGCAACACATCAAGACCAGCGAACAGAGCCTGCTCAACCAAATCGCCACTGAAGGTCAAATCTTCCCAACTGTCGATGGAAAACTCAAGGAAGTCGTATCGAAATTCTTGTCCACATTCCAGGCTTAAAGTGTAATTGTTAATTTTCCACCATAGCGTATTAGTATCCCAATTAACATCTTCAAAGAGAAACTAAATGCAGCCTCACCTTAAAACCATCAATATGTGAGAGATTAATGAAAAAATTAAGATCGAGCGAGTCACTTTTGAAGAGCATTTCTTTCTTAAGTAAGATTACATAAGAAAACTCAAAAACTGAAAAAAGAACTAGCAAACAATAAAAGAGAATAAAGTAAATCTTAAAAAAACTACTAATACTACTTTTTGTTGTAATTTGGAATTCAATCAAAAACTGTCGGGAATAAAATTATTATGCTATTAAAAGAAAGGCCTTGTATAGGGTTGGGTAGAGGGCGGAATGAACAGCAAAAGGTAACAAACACTTTTGCGTCGTAGCTTTGTATTCTTACGATCCTCTTTCGAATTCATCAGCCGATTACCGATTTTCAGAAGAGGTATTCCACAGTCTACAGTGTCAATAAGCGGCTTGGAAGTTAGGAAGGCCGGTTGATAAACCACAATAAAACCGCCACGACAGACAAAAGTGGAGGACAGACGTCGCAGTGCGCCAATTGGTTCCATTGTAGATTATGTTAGGTTAAAGTGGCTGTCCGTGATGGAATAGGACACACTTAGGCCAGTTTAATGGCCCATTGTGATACCACATGAATCTTGAGGCTTCCTCCTAAGCTTAATGAAACCAGTTTGAGTCCCTTACGAAACGTGAAAGACTGATTATGTCAATATGATTGAGATCGTTATAGAAGAATTCTCCTAGGTAATTCTTGCGTTTTTGAGCTAGAGCAGGGAATGTACAGTACAGAGAAGGTGAAAAACTGTTTCCTCCTCTTCCATTGTAAGTCGAGCATAATTTTGTTGATACCTTTCAATTAAATGGAAATCGGTTTGCAAGTGATTGTTATTTGACAATATTTAGTCAGTTTGATTTGAATTCGGATAGAGGAAACAAGCGAAAAATGAAGCTCAAATAATGTTTGTATTAGACTTGATTCGTGGAACGTTGCAGCTTTAACTTTTATTTTAGGCAACGGATAAATGACTTGAAATAATTTTTCAGCGCACCAAATTTTTTCTGAAATTTAATGTTCTTTTAAAAACATTCAAGACACGTTCAAAAGCTTTCGACTGTGCTTCGGTTCATAGCAACATCAAATCTTCCTAATTCTATTTTTGAAAATTGTCTTCCACTAAGAAACACAAAACTGCAGCTTTCTGTAATGCCAACAACAAGAATAGCGAATCCAGGGGTGGTGGTGGTGTCGTAAGGGTCTTGACCTCACACTGGGAGATAATTGTTGGTTATCGTATTGAGTTATTAAATATGACCCCTTGTATTTCAAATTATTTATTTATTATATATAAAAACTAAATTGTATTTTAGCGGTTTCGGTTTCCACTTTGTGGCTTAACAAACTGAAAACATGAAACTCGTCTTTAATCTCATCTTATTTTTTTGACGCACATACATAAAAGTTAAGTGTTTATTTCTTTTTAAATTGATTATCTATGAAATACGAAAACTTTTTAGATCTATACCAGATCTTTATGATTGAAGAAATCTACTTTTTAAGGTGAAATTGCTTTGGATGCTCTAGAACTAAGATTTAAATATGAATTTCAAGAGAATGAATCTCGCAAAAACAGTAAAAGTGACAATTTCGTTAAACTAATGCCTCTTATTGATCATATATATTAATTTAATATGAAAACTTAGGTTGTGAACTTTCAAGATAAATACAAGACGAGGCTACGATTTACGTCGTTTATTCGATCAGTCCAACTAGTAACTACTTTTTCCATTAAATTTTACCGTATGTCGTCAATGGTGGCTTGAATTTTGACTTCCAATGCTTCAAGAGTTGCTGGTTTCTTGGCTTACACCAATGGCCTTACATAATCCCATTCAAAGTAACCAGGAGTAGTTAAATCGCACTTCTGAAAATAAAGTTGTCATCAAATTGAGTCGAAATAAAAGATTTTTGGAAAGATGTCTGAGCGTGCGGGTGTACGTACGTTCGCGATGTTTTTTCGTCGTCCATAGCTCAAGAACCAGAGGAGATATCGACTTCCAATAAATTTTGTTATACAAATAATAGTGCAGAAAGATGCAGAAAGGGCTCTCAAGAAAATTGCGTGGGTGGTTTTTTTTACCATAGCAGTTTAAAAAAAAGGTGAACATTTTGGTTAACCCTAAATATCTCACGAATCAATAACGCTAGACACTTCAATTAAATTTTATGTTATACATATATTGTGAAGTGATACTAAACAAATATATTTTTGGACAAAAATCCAATTAATTCAATAACAAAAATCCAATTAAAAATGGTTTTATCTCCAAAACAATTTTGTGCATCGAAGAATAACGTTTTTGATATCAGGTACAATTATGAGAAAAATCGAATTGACAGTTAAAAAAAGATAAATACCTTAAAGGATTCAAATTAATTTTATTTTATAAAAAATATTGTTTTCAACATTCAGTAATTTTTGTTTATAAAAATCTAACAGTCAGTTACCATTGATGGAGTAATTTTCGAGTCGGGTTTGAATTGAAGATGTTGACGGAATCGACAGCAATATATCATGAATTGGGAGGCATTTTATTAAAATTCAAGAGACCTTCAATTAAAAAGAGACAAATTTAGGATGGTTCTTATTTTATTATTTATGCAAATATCCTTACCAGCTACATCACAGAATTCTGCAAAACATGTACAAGAAAGATACTCATCTGCAATTTTCTCGCAAATTGTATCGCTTGCGAATATATTGAAACAGAATGATTGGCCAATTCTCGGTGGATTGCAGATTAAATCATGAGGAATGGCTTGTACACATTGCAATTCTTGGCCTGTCGGTCGATGGCTGAAAGAAGTGCTTTGCATTGCACATGGTGACACATGATGTTCCATGCTTAAAAAAAAAATTAAACAAACTTTTGTACCTTAAAAATTTTCACTTTTTTTTGTTATATAAACCTAAGAGCAATGGTGTAGTACTCTAGAGCACCATCCAAATCTTTTTCGCTACTTAAAATATCTCCTAGCACTGTGAAAAGCTTGCAACTAGGATAGCTGGCGGCTTGTTTTTTCGACAGTTTAATGGCCTCCTGTGTTTCTCCCTCAGATTAAAGAATCTCTGCCATCGCTGGTATTCGAAGAGTACAAAAGTGTACTGGCAAGTAGCTGTTTATATTTCATCGAAATTCATAGTAAGTTAAGGTAAAATGCAAATGAAAAATAACAACAAATTCTTACCACATAGCTCCTGGGGCAGTTCCTGAAATAGCGTGCAGCCAATGCACATATTGTCCGTGCATCTGTAAAAACCCGCAAGACCTTTGTATATCTCAAAACGATAGTTAGCCAAACTCTGAACTGTCCTGTAATAATGAATTGCTTCCTTATATCGTTTCAATTGAAGAAATATCTTCCCACGCAAAAGATACGCTTCAACGTTTGTTGAATCAACTGAAATTGCTTTGTGGGTAAAATAGGAAGCCTGTTCGTATTTTCCATTTGCCGATAGACTCTCAGCCATGACAAACCAATTTTCCGAACTAAATTCATTGATATTCGATTGCTGGCTAGCCAGCTTTTCCAATTCTGCTAGATTATTATTCCTCTCATAGACCACGGCTAATGGCATGATATGTTCTGTGCTATATGGACTTATCATGTGTGCTGTTTCTAGATACTGCTGCGCATGAGCATGGTGCCCACTGTAGTAGAGAGCTTGTCCAATTAACGTTAGAATATAATCGTTTTGATGAAGTTTTGTGTTGTCGTTAATAGATTGGAATGTTTTTGACGCATCTAGATGTTTATGAACGTACATTTGAGCATGGCCTTTTATCCACAAACTTAACCACTCAACATTCTTTGGAGCCGAACTCACTATAAAATTATAAAAGAAGCTTAAAACACACAAAATATTTAAAATCATTGCTTGCTTACCATTCACCAACGAATTGACTTCAATTCCATCGACGCCGGCTTTCAAGAGTGAACTTATAGTCTACATGGCCATTGGACAATCACGCAGTACATCTTTGTAAGAGGCAATAGCCTCCAATGGATTTCTTGACTGTCGATGTTGTAGCTTTGGTAGAAGCATGTTTATCTTTGGAAGTCTAGACTCACTCGGAATCGATTGCAATGTCGAAATAGCCAAATTGGAGTCATTCAGCTCACGATAGCAGATAGCCAGACGATATTTGATTAAAAATGAGGACATAAGAATCCATCGGATTAGAGCCAGGAAAAAAATCTTGTTCACAAGTGTAATTTTAACTAAAAAAAACAAAATAATATTCATATAATTTGAGTTTAAAATTAACGTAATGAACACACTTACCTTGAATTTGTACCTCTTCCCTCCAGAATAAATACGTCGGCGTTGCTGGCTTCCTTCTCGGGAGATTCCACTTTTCCTGTTGCAACATTCTCCTTGGTTTCTTCTTATCTGAGGATTAAATTAGGTGCAAATTCATTATATATTTTTATTTCAATATATTAATATTTAGTATGTAAATTGTTTTACCTTCGTTTGCATTACTGGGAATTAATTTTGTTTTGTTTACATTTTCGTAGAATTGTCAAAATACTCACCTCGCTGTTAATCTGTCAAAACTGGGTTAATTTCAAATTAGGCCACGTTCGCATTGTAGTTCTATGGTGCGCCTATACTTTCTGCATGATTTTTTCTGTTTTTATCAAAAATTTTCATAAAAATCATAGAATTTGTTTGCCAAAAGCAGTCAAATATTATTTTAAGTACAGTTTTCACTGAAAGGAAGTTGCAAAATTAATTTTTCTTTAAATATTGCATTAATTTTTCAATTTTTGAATTCAACGGATCTCTTTTTGAACGGCTGAGTTCACCTCATAGTTTTTCCCCCGCTGTTGAGCAATATGGGCACAAAATTCCATACAACTACATTCATAATGGCTTTTTCCCATAAGAAATGCACGGGACAACTAACACATGCTTATCCTTATGGACAAAATCCTCTCAATTTAGCTTGTAGGTCGAATGAGAGCAAACCCATTAAGTCGGGACTCTAGATAATATATTTCCTCTAAGTTCAGCGATTCATTACTTGAATTTGTCTATGCTGAAAGAGGTGAATCGAATCGAAAATTTGTTTGTAAACCTGAATCGGGGAATTTAGTTATTGGTGTGTGAGGTTTTGCTTGTGTGCGTGCGATAAGTTTTTTCCCTCTTGTTTGTTCTAAGCTGAATTTAATTTGGCGCGCATTTGTGTTGAGAGCATTGTTATAAATTGTGAAATTTATTTGAAAGTTATTCACGTAGCAGTACGCACACAAATAAAACCCAAATGTCATTTCGATTCCATTTGAATTCGATTCCTCGATTCAGTGCCACCATACACCTGGATCGAAATTTCAATTCGATTCGATTCCTCAATCTCCTCTTGTAACCAGGGTTTATATTGATATATTCAGTCTTCATGTTTTGCGTTCAAATCACCGGCCAAGATAAAATAGTTTACTTCCAAGCTTAGTTTTAGTTCCCTAAAACGGGTACTATTGTTGTTAAAAATTGAATTTTAACTAAAATGCACACTTCGTATGAAGGCTTTTGTCAATATATTTTTTTATGTGTTTGGTCAATACAGGTTGAAGTTCTTAAAAAAGTGATGTCTTTTATTGTAATTTCAACAAAATAGACAGTGTAAACGTCTCTACACCATCATCTTATTTACATTTATTTGAAGTGACCAAACTACAAAAAAATGAGATTCACGTATACTTTTGTCGGCCATACATTTTTAATTCAACAACTCTTATTTTAATTTAACAAAAATGACTTACAAAAATGTTGAGTGAAAGAAAAGCTTTTAGGAAAAAACAAAAAAAAAACTTTTAATTGTCATTGGGCAGGTTTAGAAAACATAAGGGACTTCATTCGCAATTACATATGTGAATTCTTTGAACGTTAGTTTTAACCAAGGCAATTAATGAGTTTTTCAAGTGTCATACATTTCAAACTCAGAACCATAGGTTAGGTTAGGTTAGGTTATAGTGGCTGTCCAAGATGGAAACGGACACACTTAGGCCAGTTTAATGGCCCATTGTGATACCACATGAATCTTGAGGTTACTTCCTAAGCTCAATGGAACCAGTTTGAGTCTCTTACGAAACGTGAGAGGCTGATTATGCCGATATGATTTAGATCGTTTAGATCGTTAAAGAAGAATTCTCCTAGGTAATTCTTGCGTTTTCGAGCCAGAGCAGGGCATGTGCAGAGAAGATGAAGAATTGTTTCTTCCTCGTCCATACAGCTTCTGCAGAAATCATTTGAGAATACGCCTAATCTCGTGGCGTCCTTTTCTATTAGACAGTGTCCGGTTATGACACCTATTATCGAGCTTATATGCGATCTGCTTAGAGAGAACAAGCACCTTGAACGTTTTAAATCCAGTGTTGGCCAGATGTTTTTTGTGACTTGACACGTGGTGATGTTGTTCCACCTGGTGCCTGCCCTCCTCACAGCGTCTTGCATTAGGAAAAGTTTACAAGTAGCGATTGGTATGCCAGTACGTGCCAAACGTGGTAGAATGGGCTGTACTGTACCGTTCCTGGCGAGTTCATCTGCCTTACAGTTACCTGGAATGTCTCTATGGCCCGGCACCCAGCAAAGGTGAATATTAAACTGTTGTGCCATCTCCATTAGAGATGATCGACAGTTATGGACTGTTATAGAGTTTGTAGAGACAGAATCCAGAGATTTGATAGCGGCCTGACTATCTGAGAAAATACGGATATCAGATGTTGATATCACGTTTTCTTTAAGCCAGGACAAGACTTCTTTTATCGCCAAAAGTTCCGCCTGGAACACGCTACAATGATTGGGAAGGCGGAATGAGAGACTTAATTTCAGTCGTTCAGAGTACACACCTCCACCAACCCCTTCTTTTGTTTTTGATCCATCTGTATAGAAGTGGATTGACTCGTCTTCCAGGAATGTCCTATCCTCCCAAAAAGATCTGGGAGGTATAGAAATCTGGAAATTTCTGTCGAATTGTAGTTGGGGGATGGTGTAGTCTGTGTGCTTTGGGATTGATTCTAAATAACTAAGAATAACGGAGTGGCCAATGTTGTTGTTATTGCACTGCGACGAAGCTTTGAGGCGAATAGCAGAACTTGCAGCTATTTGTTTGCTAAAGATGTCAAGAGGTGTTAGGTAGAGTAAGGTGTCCAGTGCCGCAGATGGGGTCGTGCGAAGCGATCCACTTATACATAGGCAAGCTGAACGTTGGACTTTATTTACTTTATCTCGGTTTATACCTTTTTCTAAAGCAGTCCACCATACTGCCACACCGTACATTAAAATCGGTCTGATTACCGATGTGTATAGCCAATGCGTGATTCTGGGTTGTAAGCCCCATTTATTACCGATGGCTTTTTTGCAAGAAAAGAGAGCTACAGTAGCTTTTTTGACTCTTTCCTCTACGTTGCGTTTCCAATTTAGTTTTTTATCTAAGACAAGACCCAGGTATTTAGCCTCGTCTGAGAATTTTAATTGGATTCCTTTAATATGGGGAGGGTTGACAAATGGAATTTTGTATCTCCTCGAAAATAAGACCAAATCGGTTTTGTGTGGGTTAACACCCAGTCCACACTGATCAGCCCAAAGTATTAGTCTGTCTAAGGCATTTTGTAAGAGTTCTTTTAACGTGTTAAGATGCTTTCCTGAAACTGCTATAGCAACGTCGTCCGCATAGGCTATCACTCTGAAACCCTCCGCATCCAGACTAGTTAGGATTTCATTCACCACTAGGTTCCAGAGGAGAGGGGATAGAACACCACCTTGCGGTGTCCCTCTACTAACGAATCGTCTGCCAGAAGAGTTGCCCAGTTTTGAGTTAATTATCCTGCTAGTAAGCATTAAATGAATTAACTCCCGAAGCGAACTTTCTACATTTAGAGATGTTAGTGCAGATGTGATTGCAGATGTGTCCACGTTGTTAAGGGCACCTTCGATGTCAAGGAAAGCAACCATAGTGAACTCTTTATGATGGAGGGAATATTCGACGGTGCGTACTAAGGTGTGTAACGCTGTTTCCACCGATTTACCTTTACAGTAGGCATGTTGAGACGAAGACAGAAGTCTTGTATCAATACTTGCCCTTAAATGGATATCAATCAATCTTTCCAAGGTCTTAAGAAGGAATGATGATAGACTTATAGGTCGTAGATCTTTAGGATTAACTTGCGAGCATTTGCCTGCCTTGGGTATAAAAACAACTTTAACTTCTCGCCATGCCGAGGGAACATGGACCAGGTAAAGACAGCTGGTAAAAATTGCCTCAAGGATTGGTGCAATTATGTCAGAAGTCTTTTGTAGCTCGGCTGGTATTATTCCATCTGGTCCTACAGATTTAAATGGTTTGAAGCTGTTGAGAGCCCATTGTAGCTTGTCCCTTGTGATCAGACCTTGTGGATATGTTGTATTGGGACTTGAACGTATATAACCGTTGCAAGTCTCGGTAAGAGAACTTCCAGGATAATGAGTATCCAGTAGTAAGTTCAGCGATTCATTACTTGAATTTGTCCAGGAGCCGTCTGCATTTTTCAAGCAGCTTGGCATCGCTGGATTAGTTGAAAGAATTTTCCGTAACCTAGAGGCTTCAGAAGTTTCTTCTATCGTGCCACAGAAGGATCTCCAAGAAGATCGTTTAGATTTCCTTAGTGCCTTCTTGTAAATTCTTAGGGATTCTTTGTAAGAATCCCAGTGAGAGGCTAGTCTTGCGGCTTTGGCTCGGTTGAAAAGTTTCCTGCATTCTTTCCTGAGTGAGTCAAGCTCTGAGGCCCACCATTGTGGTTTCCTCTTTCCGCTTATGTGTATAAGTGGACAAGCAATTTCTAGCGATCTGTTCATAGCTGAGGTAAGGTCATTGACTTTGTTGTCAAGTTCATTAGCGTTAGAGGAAGGACAAGATAGTCCAGGTTTTAGTAAACTCTGTAATGAGTTCCTGTATGAAGCCCAATCAGTTTTCCGATAATTTCGAAAAGTCAATGGACTCGGGTTATCATCCACATTGATATTGAACTGGATATATCTATGATCAGAGAACGAGTGTTCTTTGGATACTTTCCAGTCCAAGATCATATGGTGTATAGTATCTGAGACAATAGTTATGTCTAAGACTTCTTGTCGAGTTTTAGTTATGAAGGTTGGTTCATTTCCAACATTACTTACTAAGAGGTTTGTACCAAGAATATAATCAAAAAGAGACTAACCTCTGTCGTTGATATTGGTACTTCCCCACACCGTATGATGAGCGTTAGCATCGCTCCCAATAATTAGGCGGATCCTTTGCCTTAACGCTTCAGCGACGACTTTCTCCAGGGTTTTTCCAGGGAGAGGGCCAAGGTGGTCATGGCCAAGATACGCCGACACTAGCCAGAAACTTCCTTTGGTTGTTTCAAGCCTAGCTACGGTGGTATCTTTGTCACTGAAATGATAGAGTAAAAATACATTAATGCTACGTTTCACTAGTATGCAAGATCTAGGTTCACCTTTATCTGTCACATACAGTGTGTAGTACCCAGGAGTCCTGAGTCCTCGAACAACGGATCTCACAATCCATGGCTCTTGGATCAGGACAATGTCTTCCCCGTTTCTTGCCAGCCGGAGAAGAAGTGAGGCCGAGGCCTTTACGGAGTGCTGGAGATTAATCTGTACTAACTGCAGCATTTTGGCTACAATTAGGCAGATCAACCTCCACCACGGTTTTGTTCTGATCCTCTGAGTCTGAGGATGAACCCAAGAGTTCGTCCTCGCTCAAAAGGATCATGTTGAGGTTGTCTTCAGTCTCTATTGAGGATGGACTGTCTACGACTTTTGTAGAGGGTGAAGTCGCTATTGGAGAGGGTATGGGTGCATCGTCCCCCTCTGTTAAGAGAGAAGACGATGTCCCAGGCCCACCAACCGCTAGTTCACCTTCGATTGTTTTTGGAGGCCCGCTTTCCGCGTTAACCTCATCTTTTTTATAGACTCGAATTTTTATTGTTTCGAAACCATAGTTTATGGAGCCCTCGTTTATGGCTAGAGGAGCCAAAGATTCCTCAGAACCATACTTCACTAACCTTTATCTTCAGTTCATCATACAAAAACTCCCAAAAACGTTATTATGCCATTTTGACATAAGTAGACTTGACTTGATATTTAGGGAAATGATTCTTGGGTAACTTTGCAGTTCACTTTACAATAAGGTCGCCTTAGTGCGGTATTACACAGCGCATGTTTTTCCTTGCATCAATGAAGTGCGAAAGAGAAAGGAATAAATAAAAAATGAAATAGAAATAAATCTGTCTCGGCATGCACGTACAAGCAATTCCTTGCATGCTTTTGACGTTTGTCTTTCCTTTTCTTCGTATTTTTTCGCATTTGCTTCACTTCGTGTTCGTGTCGTGGTGCTACTGGGAATGCCCTATGTTTGCTAGATAAAGCGCAGCTCGCTATATAATTTGGCTAATGAGCCGCAATTATAAAATTAAAGTTTTAGGTATGTTGATAGTTTTAGAACTGTCTTTATTATCCAATATTTCACCGCTATTTATACTACTTAAAATCAATGGGTTATCCCCACTTATGCTTAACTATCTTACAAATACTTTTGTGCTGCATCAGCATTCTATTTTTAATATATACAATATGTTGGGGCAGTCTAATAATTATGACTCAATGAAATTATGAATCTGGAACATAGTGTAACAAAATACTTCTACGACACTTCATGTGCATAGTCACCCAAGTGGTGGCAATGCCCTGAGCACAACACTCAGTTTCGTTTGGTAAAAAGAAACAAAGAAATAAATTTGATATTAAACTTTATAGTTTCGAATATCAATGAAATTTACTATTTCAATTGTGTCGATCGAATACTACATGTGGCTTTGTTTACGTTTGAGAAATGAGAAATGATTTTACGTTAATGAAATGAAAGAATGCTTTCATTACACTACAACCTCAAAATGGGACACGGAAGTGAATTGAGGTATACCCACGATTGCCACTGCTGTAAGAAAAATTGTTTGTCTCCAAATTTGAAAATAAACATGATCAGTTGTAGGTACAAATTACCAACATAATTCAAGTCCGAAAAATTTGTAAACACAGATTAATGAATTCATCACATTTTATTTAACATATTTTCCATACTATGCAGATGACATTTATTTTTTAATTACGTACAAATAAACTCACAAAATCCCTAACAAACTTAATTAAACTAGTTTAACCCTAATAAGGATGACGAAATATCAGCGATCAGAGTATATAAGTTTGTACAATAGTTTTATTAAAAGTAATAAGGTTCGATTTTGAGAATTTGTACGGCCTGTGTAATGCGTAGACAATTCTCTCTGTTCCCTAAGTCCAATTCAGGTCAAGAGTTTATATTTTTAATAAAGTTATTTTTTACATAAAGTTGCTTAAATGAGTTTAACCGTTGTTTCTGTTTAGCCAAGTGAGTATGTTAAAAGAACGTTTTCGTTACTCAAATTGTCGAACATCTTTGTTCGTTTCCGAAAAATATGGCCAAATGGAATTAAAAATTAAATTAAGTCAAAATGACCAATGTGGCAATCGTGAGTTGGGTACACCGAGCGAGAAACGAAAGTAGAAATAAAGCATCATTCACATGAGCGCGACCAACGAACGACGAATGAATTACAAAATGTGAGTTTTTATACGTTTAAAGACATATTTCCACACAAATTCTTAACAAAACGATAGCAATATAGTACCTATTTGATTTATGATGCATACTTTTACTTTTCAATGTCATATACATATTAATAAATTTAAGAAAACAAATTTATTCGTCGCGAAAAAAATTATAGTTGATACGAACTGTCAAACTTTATTCGCGTTCCACATTATCCACACTCGCAACGAATAAAAAATCGCGCGTACTTAACCTAAAAAAATCGTTCTTGTTTTGGTTTCGGTGGTGAATGTCAAACTTCATTCGCGACGAATTAAAAACTCTCATGTGAAAGAAATGTCAAAATCCACGAATATTCGTTCATTCGTTGGTCGTTCTCATGTGAATATTGCTTAAAAGATATCTGTCAATCAAAAGAATGCCCAGACTTAAAAATCCAGTCTTCGTGTAATAACGCGCGCATCACCGAATGACACTTCAAAACAAAATAACCGATTATTGCGCATTAAATACATGCTCTGTGTAATACCGGACTTAATTGGAAGGCAATATTTTGACAGCTGGCCAATCAGGTGCTAGAAACTTACCTTCAAGTTCTTTATGTTACCTGAACCTGCAAATTGGTATTGATTTTTCATTGGCTGCGTTCAATGTCAGATAGATAGGTTGCCTGGATACCTATTTACTAATACTTACTTGTAAAAGAACAGCTGACCCAAAACTGGTATGTCAAAAAAGGAATACAAAGGTTTGCACGAATTCTTAGGATATGTGGATGACTGAACCTTTAAGCCGATTCAACACATGGTTCAATTTGAAGGGTCCTGAAATTTAATTTCAAATTTGTATGTTTGTTGGCAAAAATCCATTGAATATTTTGTCCTACAATAGTGTTGGACCTCGAAATCTAAATATTTGTTTTTATTTTTTGCGAACTATCGCAATTAATGTATCCAACTTGTTCGATAAGGTATCTAGAAATCCACATATCCAGGATATCGAAATTGAACGTAGCAATTTAGGTGGAAACTTATATTTTAGAAAATAAGCCAAAAACTTTATCTTTGGGTAAAATCTTATATCGTCAATCTTAAGCTTCTCTAAATTCTACCATATTGATAATAAGGTACTTTTGTGTTGTCTTGGAAGAGTAAATCTATCGTCTCTAAATTTATAAAATTTTTTTAAACCCTTTACAACATCTCTATGATACAATTTGTCAACTCCTGGTTGCCTGGATACCTATTTACTAATACTTACTTGTAAAAGAACAGCTGACCCAAAACTGGTATGTCAAAAAAGGAATACAAAGGTTTGCACGAATTCTTAGGATATGTGGATGACTGAACCTTTAAGCCGATTCAACACATGGTTCAATTTGAAGGGTCCTGAAATTTAATTTCAAATTTGTATGTTTGTTGGCAAAAATCCATTGAATATTTTGTCCTACAATAGTGTTGGACCTCGAAATCTAAATATTTGTTTTTATTTTTTGCGAACTATCGCAATTAATGTATCCAACTTGTTCGATAAGGTATCTAGAAATCCACATATCCAGGATATCGAAATTGAACGTAGCAATTTAGGTGGAAACTTATATTTTAGAAAATAAGCCAAAAACTTTATCTTTGGGTAAAATCTTATATCGTCAATCTTAAGCTTCTCTAAATTCTACCATATTGATAATAAGGTTAGGTTAGGTTAGGTTTAATGGGCTGACGGTTGATGTTGTTACCATCACACTTAGATCAATGTAGATCCATTGTGGTACCCCGAAGTGTTGGAAACTTCCTGAAAAGATATAATAACCTATGAATCATGTGGTTCGTTAAACCATTTAGAGGCCTTGACAAAATTTAGTAAGCTTTTGCCTGGCAGTTCTGATAGTTCCTCCAGTTCATTAAAGAAAAAGTTGCCTAGAGTTTTCTTCCTAGCAAGACAAAGCGAAGGACAGTGGCAGAGAAAATGAGTAGTGTCTTCATGTTCGTTTTCATCACCACAGCCTCTACAAAGGTCATCAGTACTGAGCCCCATCTTCTTCTTATGGTAGCCGAGTAGGTTGTGACCTGTAATGATGCCGATAAGGGATCTTAGGGAGGGCTTATTTAGATTTAAGATCCAGTCGGATCTTTTCTTATCGTATCTAGGCCATATCTTCCTGGTGTTAACACAGGTTTCTAGGAGATTCCATCTGTCATTGGATTTTTGAATGATGGTTTTTCTGACGTTATGTTTCAGTTCACATAACGGTATCCCTATATGGTGGTCTATCCGAGAGGGTTCCAGTGTGGAGCCCTCCCTAGCAAGTTCATCCGCCTTTTCGTTGCCTGGTACATCACTGTGGCCAGGAACCCAGCAGAGTCTTACGTTATGCTGTGTGCCAAGAACCTTTAGCTCTTCGCGACAGCAAGAGACAAGCTTTGACTTGATTTGGGTGGCAGAGATAGCTTTTATTGCTGCTTGGCTATCAATGAAAAAAGTGATGTCCGCGTGTGATATCGCCATCATGGATAAATGTTTAGCAGCGTTTTTCACTGCCAAGATCTCAGCTTGGAAGACGCTGCTATAGTCAGGGAGCCTGAATGCTTCGGCAAGGTTGAGGCTTTCAGAGTAAAATCCTGCACCTACTCTACTATCCATTTTAGAGCCATCGGTGTAGATGGTAATGGTTGAGTCGTTGGTGTAGGGCTTATTATTTTCCCAATCTAGTCTATTGGGGAACTTGGTGCTAAAGGATTTGTTGAAATCCAAGTAGGGGCTCATATAATCTGTGCAGATATTTTTGTCTACGTATTTCGTAAGAATAGCTGCGTGGCCACTCTGGCTAGTTTGCCAGATGTTAGTTTGACTGAGCCTGAGGGCGCTGTATGCTGCTGATTCTTGAACGAATAGATCTATCGGGGGGAGGTTGAGGATCGTTTCTAAACCTGCAGTTGGGGTTGTCCTCATCGCCCCACTGGTACAGATACAAGCCATTCTCTGTACTTTGGTAAGTGTTTTTTGATTTGTGGATTTCTCCAACGCTTTCCACCAAACCAAACTGCCATAAGTTAGAATCGGTCTGACTATGGCAGTGTACATCCATATTACTATTTTGGGGTTCGGTCCCCAGTTACTACCCAGAATCTTGTTACATGAGTAGAGTGCGATTGAGGCTTTCTTATATCTTTCTTGGATATTTGGACCCCAATTGAGTTTTTTATCCAGTATAACTCCGAGGTATCTAGCTCGATCGGAGATTTTTAGTGTTGTATTGTCTATTTTTGGTATTATAAACGGAGGGATCTTCCTCCTGTTTGTAAAAAGAACCAGTTCTGTTTTAAGGGGGTTTACATTAAGACCGCATTTTTTGGTCCAGTTACTGACCTTTGATAATGCGTTTTGTAATTGGTCACTGATAGTGGTAAGGTATTTACCCGTCGCCAAAAGCGCTAAGTCATCAGCGTAGGCTACCACTACTGTACCGTGGTTCCTAAGTTTTATTAGGATCTCGTTCATCACTAAGATCCATAATAATGGTGAGAGAATTCCCCCTTGCGGGGTTCCTCTAGATGCGTACATCTCTAAATGTGCGTTACCAATCTCACTATGTATTAGTCTGTTTTTCAGCATACTCATGATCCATTTGATAACTACTTCTTCTATGTGTTGATCGTTAAGTGCTTTCTCGATTGCATAACTGTGGACGTTATTGAAGGCTCCTTCAATGTCCAGGAATGAAGCAAGAGTATATTCCTTAACGTCAAGTGATTTTTCTATTGTTCTATTGTGTAGTGCCGTTTCTACACTTCTACCTTTTGTGTAGGCGTGTTGAAAGGGTGATAAGGTCTCCGGTTTTAAATTACTGCGGATGTGTATGTCGATAAGTCTTTCTAGTGTTTTAAGTACAAAAGACGTAAGACTAATAGGTCTGAAGTCCTTAGGTTCAGTATGGCTGGGTTTGCCGGCTTTTGGTATAAACACGACTTTTACTTCACGCCATGTCTTGGGAACATACCCCCATTTAATGCTACTTTGAAAGATGTTTATCAGGTGTGGGGCGATAAATTCAGTGCTCTTTTGCAGCATCATTGGGAAAATGCCGTCTAGGCCTGGAGATTTATAAGGGGAGAAAGAGTTAATAGCCCAGTTTAGCTTCTCCTCCGTTATAACATCCGTCGGTATTTCATACTCGAAGATTGAAGAGTAATCTGGTGCGCGTTCAGGGCTAGGTTTACTACCTGGGAAGTGAGTTTCAATCAGGAGTTCTAGACTTTCGCGACCTGATTCAGTCCAGCCGTTTCCGGGTTTCATTAGTGAACCAACAGAAGCGGAGGTTTTCGAAAGGATTTTCCTGAGCCTAGCTGACTCGTTGGTACACTCGATATTACTGCAGAAATTTTTCCACGAGCTCCGTTTGGCTCGTTGGGTTTCTGTTTTGAATTTTCTTTGACTAGTCTTATAACAGTCCCAGTCACTTTCGAGTCTTGTTCTTTTTGCAGCATTGAAAAGTTTTCTTGTTTCTTTTCTAATGTTGGTTAGTTCTGTTGTCCACCAGGGGGGTTTTCTGTTTTTATTCACAGTTTTTTTGATTGGACAACTGGTTTCAAACGCCTTACGCAGAGTCGCAGTGAGATTCTCTGTTGCCTTCTCTAGACTGTCTGGTCCCAGAATGGCGCTGGTGTTGACGTGCTTTATGTTATTTCTAATTTCCCTATTGAAGTTAAGCCAGTCTGTACACCTGTTATTTCTAAAGGGTTTGTGCTGACTTTCAACGTTAGGGATTATAAATTCTATGAGACGATGGTCAGAAAAGGAAGGTTCTTCTAAAACCTTCCAATGATCAATTTGACAGGTGTCAGAATTATTTGAGAGGGTATTGTCTAGCACCTCTTTTCGATTTTTTGTGACAAAGGTGGGTGTATTACCTCGGTTAGCCACACGTAGGTTGTTATCTATGATAAACTGAAAGAGGGATTCACCTCTAGTATTTGTATCGGTGCTCCCCCATTGTACATGATGTGCATTGGAGTCGCACCCTAGTATAATATTAAAATTTTTCTTACTTGCGAATGTTACTATTTTATTTGTTATATCCGCTGGTGGTCCTTCAACTCCATCATAGGGCATATAAGTGGAGGTTAATATGAGCGATGGGTGCTCCTTACGTTCTAAAATGACCGCGGTCTGGTCGATGTTGCTGTAAGAAGTTAGAAGAAAGAGATTAAATCGTTTTCTTGCTAATATACAGGTTCTGGGATTACTATTTTGGCTGTCAAGGTTTGACTTATACAGCATGAGGTCTTTGGAGTGCAGGCCCTTGATCGTGCCACCTACTATCCAGGGTTCTTGGATCAGGGCCATGTCGTATTGTCTACTCTCCATGAGGTAGACCAGGTTAGCGCTGGCGGCTTTACTATGTTGAAGATTGATTTGTAAGATTTTCAATTCCATATTCATAATAAGGGTTTTTCATCGCCATACTAACCTGTTTTCTTTTGTTGGGTATCAGTCTAAGTTTGCATCTGGTGATCCCGACGCGCACTTTGAAATCCACTTTCCTCAGTAGTGGTATAGATTTGTGGACCAGTCTAACCATTACTTCGGTGCCCTCCTTGGTTTTTTCACATTTGATAACTTCCCACTCCTGGCTTAGGAGATCCCTGTTGAGTGATGTTATGTACCTTTCCAGGCGATCGTAAGGAAGTGTGGGGCCTTTGATCAGAAGAATGCCTATTGGTCTGGAGATGTTTTTAATCTCCTTAACATCAATTAGGCGAAGATCCGCATTTTGCCATGGTGCAGAGGTGCTGCTTGTGAAATCCTGAAGCCACTTGCGTGTGGCGTCATTTTCACAATTCATAACCTTGAACCCATGGACGGTCGTAAGATTTCCGAAAAGTGGGGGGGGCCTGTTTTTGACGATGGCCTCATTTACTTCTTCCAGGATTCGTAGCTCCAGAAGTTGCCATTCGTCCTCGGTCAGCTTCCGTGAGGGTTTGCCGAAATCGGCAATGGCCACTTGGTGCCCCTTCACGGTTGCCCGGGAGATCTTTAACCTCTTCGTTGCCTTGTTAGGCGAAGAATCGGTCGGGGATAGTTCGTTCCTTGCCCTTTTAGAGGAACAAGGTACTTCAAGAGGTGGTTGTGGGTTTGCGTCACTAACAGTAGTCGTTTTTGTTGTGCTTCCAAGGCGCTGTTTAGACTTGTCCAACGCCGCCTTCTCCTTAGCTGTCAAGGACTCAGGAGTCCTGTTAGCAAAGCGCCGGACAATCCTCTCAGCGTTTCGTCTTTGTCGTCGTCGTACTTCGTTCTCGTTCAAAACCTTAGTTTTGCGTTTAGTCATCCTTTTTTCAATGACCGTCGTAAGACTGTCGTTCGTATTGGTCGTCCGGTTTTCGGGGACGGAATCGATGGTCTTGTTAAGATTAACGCTAAGGCTGTGGCCAATAGCATTGTCTTCGCAAGCCATCTCATCTTTCCCCTCGTTTTGAGCCGCTCTTACACCTGCTTCACTAACACCAACTGATATCGATGCGATCAGTGGCGGATCAGCAGGTGGTAAGATTGGCAAGCCTGTGTCTGTCCGTTGGGTTCGTTCTGTTAGTCCGTCTTGAGGAGTTGCCGCTACCATTGATGAGCACCCTTCCTTACGCTGTGTTGAAACAGCGTTGGGGGCAGGTGGTCCCATCAAGGTTTTAACGCTCGGGCTCTCTGAAGAGGGAGGGTTCAGTGCTTGACTAGCGGTGTGCCTGTCTTTTCCCAAGCCCTCTCTGTCCAGGAAGGCACGAGCATTATGCAGCCGTTTCCTCTCCTGCTCAGTCAGTTGGTCCCAGTCTAACTGACCTAACCTCTTAACCGTCCTCTTGCTATTCGTTATTCTGCACCTCCTTGATGCCTTGGATACTGTCGAAAGGTTGGAGCTAGCGACCGAGCTGACGTCATCGTCAACCTCGATTACGCTTTCTCCATCCCCCATATCCATGTTCGAGAAGGGGTTCAGGAGGAGATTCTCCTCTTCTTCAGTCAGGCTGAGGTCTTTAATGCTCTTATTGCTCATAATGAGATATATTCTTTGCTTATAATTTGTTGAAACCGAAGAAACTGAAAAGATAGAAAAGAGAAAAGAAAAAGAAAAAAGAAAAAGAAAAGGTTTCGAAATTATAAGTAGAGTTATATAATATAATGGAAAAATTGTCACTGGCGACTTCTTCTCTCGGTATTGAGACCGCGAGACAAAGCCCAAGCCGGTAGCCGTGACTTCTACCGACCATATAGCGTATATCCCCGCTATGGTTTTTTCCTGTTTATTTATTTCTTCCATATTCATAGGGGTGGGCCTCTCTTAGTTTGCTTAAACTTAAGTTGGTGGCTGAGAGTCTGCTCAAGAGCTAGAATCTGCAACTTAACCTACTAGAAGTTCTCGCGTAAGCCTCCTCACCAACGGCAAGGTGGAGACCCGTCGAGGAGGCTTAATAAGGTACTTTTGTGTTGTCTTGGAAGAGTAAATCTATCGTCTCTAAATTTATAAAATTTTTTTAAACCCTTTACAACATCTCTATGATACAATTTGTCAACTCCTGGTTGCCTGGATACCTATTTACTAATACTTACTTGTAAAAGAACAGCTGACCCAAAACTGGTATGTCAAAAAAGGAATACAAAGGTTTGCACGAATTCTTAGGATATGTGGATGACTGAACCTTTAAGCCGATTCAACACATGGTTCAATTTGAAGGGTCCTGAAATTTAATTTCAAATTTGTATGTTTGTTGGCAAAAATCCATTGAATATTTTGTCCTACAATAGTGTTGGACCTCGAAATCTAAATATTTGTTTTTATTTTTTGCGAACTATCGCAATTAATGTATCCAACTTGTTCGATAAGGTATCTAGAAATCCACATATCCAGGATATCGAAATTGAACGTAGCAATTTAGGTGGAAACTTATATTTTAGAAAATAAGCCAAAAACTTTATCTTTGGGTAAAATCTTATATCGTCAATCTTAAGCTTCTCTAAATTCTACCATATTGATAATAAGGTACTTTTGTGTTGTCTTGGAAGAGTAAATCTATCGTCTCTAAATTTATAAAATTTTTTTAAACCCTTTACAACATCTCTATGATACAATTTGTCAACTCCTGGTTGCCTGGATACCTATTTACTAATACTTACTTGTAAAAGAACAGCTGACCCAAAACTGGTATGTCAAAAAAGGAATACAAAGGTTTGCACGAATTCTTAGGATATGTGGATGACTGAACCTTTAAGCCGATTCAACACATGGTTCAATTTGAAGGGTCCTGAAATTTAATTTCAAATTTGTATGTTTGTTGGCAAAAATCCATTGAATATTTTGTCCTACAATAGTGTTGGACCTCGAAATCTAAATATTTGTTTTTATTTTTTGCGAACTATCGCAATTAATGTATCCAACTTGTTCGATAAGGTATCTAGAAATCCACATATCCAGGATATCGAAATTGAACGTAGCAATTTAGGTGGAAACTTATATTTTAGAAAATAAGCCAAAAACTTTATCTTTGGGTAAAATCTTATATCGTCAATCTTAAGCTTCTCTAAATTCTACCATATTGATAATAAGGTACTTTTGTGTTGTCTTGGAAGAGTAAATCTATCGTCTCTAAATTTATAAAATTTTTTTAAACCCTTTACAACATCTCTATGATACAATTTGTCAACTCCTGGTTGCCTGGATACCTATTTACTAATACTTACTTGTAAAAGAACAGCTGACCCAAAACTGGTATGTCAAAAAAGGAATACAAAGGTTTGCACGAATTCTTAGGATATGTGGATGACTGAACCTTTAAGCCGATTCAACACATGGTTCAATTTGAAGGGTCCTGAAATTTAATTTCAAATTTGTATGTTTGTTGGCAAAAATCCATTGAATATTTTGTCCTACAATAGTGTTGGACCTCGAAATCTAAATATTTGTTTTTATTTTTTGCGAACTATCGCAATTAATGTATCCAACTTGTTCGATAAGGTATCTAGAAATCCACATATCCAGGATATCGAAATTGAACGTAGCAATTTAGGTGGAAACTTATATTTTAGAAAATAAGCCAAAAACTTTATCTTTGGGTAAAATCTTATATCGTCAATCTTAAGCTTCTCTAAATTCTACCATATTGATAATAAGGTACTTTTGTGTTGTCTTGGAAGAGTAAATCTATCGTCTCTAAATTTATAAAATTTTTTTAAACCCTTTACAACATCTCTATGATACAATTTGTCAACTCTTCACATTTGTTCCCAGTAAAAGCAAGATATGACACTTGGAGTGATACTTCAATTAAATAATTACAGATGTGGTGGTGGTTACGTTCTACCCTACAATAACAGTTTAAGTTTGACATGATGAAGAAATGTAGACATTATCTCTCTTCCGAAGGGGTTTTAGTGGTATTCGTTCCTGTACCGCAATATAGCAAACTTGCGTAGAACATGATTTTATTGTTTTTAAAACAAGAAAATTGTGCAAGGAATCATTCCTTACCTATATTAGGCAATTATAACGATTCTATTTTCTTAAACGCCATGTTAACAGAAAAGAAACTGAAAAAATGACATTTATTCATTGCTAAGTAAATATTTACAAAAATAAGATAACCATTTTATATCAAACGGATATTTTGAGCACCAAGGTCTTTAATTTTTGTGACATAATTTATGGCACGACTACCTTTAATTAAAAATTGATTGTTCTAAGAATTTGAAAAGTTGCAGTGCTACTTCTTGGAAAGGCTATTCTAGTAGCACTAAAACATTAAACAAATTAAACGGTGATCGAACGACATAGTTAGTTCTAATAAATTAGATCTTACAAATTATGAAAAATGAAAGAATGGAGAAAAACTGGTATAATATACAATAATCTTAACCATTTGCTGGAAAAATTTAGCTACTATGAAAGGTAGATGGTGTAAAATAAGAACTAGAATTTTTTTAAATTTAGTTCCCTTTTTGAATTGCAATGAGATTAAAAATTTCGTAGCAACAGTTCCCATTTTATGTACACATACTTATTACTTTTACCTTTCAATATTACTTTTTAATGCTATTATTAGTGGATACAAATTTAACATGATATCATCATTAAGTTCCATATTCGTGGTCTTATTTCTCACAAAATTTTATATTTTGGATTTTGTACATACACAAAGTCCAAAAAGTCTCCGTACAGCAGCTTTCTTTTTGTCGAATCTGAGATAAAATATTTATTATAACAATATATTAAAAACAAGTACCTACTTTGAAAATCACAATCACAATTTTTTTAAATGTGGTAAAAAGGTGAAGGTGGAAACTTACTCTTTTCAATGTTAACACTTTGGTTTTTACATGTATTCCTAGATCTTTTTTTCAAAAAAAAAAAAAAACTCTAAAATTAGGCTTTTATACAAAATATGTTTAAATTACATGTTTTTAAGTAAATTACAATAAAAAGATGCATAGGTATATTAAATTATTCAAACATTCACAATAAAAATGATTGTAAACGTGAACTGCTGAAATTACTGTTTGAAGAACACAATTATTTCCTAATTATCAATGTTTTCACTTTTATCACTTTTTTGCAGTAATTTCAGTCCCTTGAATACATTTTTAGGTATTAATTGTTTTTCTATGCGTATTTTCTTCATGGTAGTTTCTTCTGCCGAACAAGTTTGGTTTTCATTTTGCATGCTATTTTGACTATCTTCCTCGTCTGTATCACTGATATCTATCTCGTCCGGATTAATTTCTTGATCTTTTTTATTTAAGCCTTGGGTCTCTCCACGCACAAACATTATATTTATATTTTGTTCATTTTGTTTTTCTGAAATATGAGTATCTAGCAAATGCATGCCACCTTTGAAGGTTTGATCTACTGTACTGTTAGATATTTGAGCAGCCATCATGTTAATCTGCGTATTGTATGTTGCTTGTACGGAACGTTTTATTCTGAGCATTTCACGCATTGTATCTTCATTTCCGTGTCTAACTTCAAATTCTTTCCAAGTTTGCCAAAATTCAGCTGTTATTCTAGGATCGCAGACTTGGCTACAATGGGCATATATTGTTCGAGCTCGGTCAATTTCGCCAAGTTTTGTTTCCATTTCAGCGAATCGAATACACATGTCTCGCATACGTTCTTCAGGAAGAACTTCGATGGCTCTCTCGTAGATTTCTCGCGTTCTAGGTAAACCATAAATATCTGCGGCTTTTTTTATAAAAATATTGAACATATCGAACATTTCTTCAGGTTTAACAGCAGTAGTTGCGCGGTTGTAAACAGCCATTGCATGGCGAGCTAAACCATGTTCTTCCTCTAACTTGGCATACAAAAGATAAAAATATTTTGCAAGTTCCAAAGGGCACTTTTCAAGACACTGTTCAAAAAGATCACGCGCTCTTTCAAGTTTTAATCCTCCGTATCGCTTCAAAAATTTAGTTAGATAAGAATTCCAAATATCATACACATTTGGCCATTTAAAAAGAGCAATTCCTTTTTCGTATGCCCTAAATGCTTCCTCAAAGTAACTATGTTCCTCCAAAAACAGGCCATAGTTAATTATTATTTGTGGAGTGCAAATCTTCAAGTCAATAATTCGGTCATAAACAGATTTACATGTTTTAAATGTTCCGAAACTTTCCTCTAAATCAGCATACATCGACCATATTTTTAAAGATTTATAAAGGCGGTCTTGTACAGATTCTGTTTCGTCATTGTAATCTACCTTCCGCTTTGGCATCAAAGTTGATATTTGCATTAGTTTCAAAGCCGAATTGAAATTTTTTTGACGTATTTCCATTTCCGCCCACTCACACCATACAGTTGCAAGCTCGTCCACTTTTACATAATCAACTTGGGTTGCTTTTTCAAAAACAACACGAGCGTCCTCAATTTGTCCATTTTTTTCATAAAATTTAGCAAATTCTATCCAAAGTGTATTTATTTTACCTATTGCTAGTTTAGGTTGAACTGTTTGAACTGCTTCTGTGTAAGTATTAATAATTTCATTTGGTTTTGAGTCATATAGTTTTACTCTTTTGTGCCACTCGGGTACATTATGTGGGTTTTGTCGAAGAAGAACACTATTTAGAAGTAATAAGCGGCGCTCCATAAGATATTCAAACCGTGCTAAGCGTAATTCAATTTCAATGTCATCTTCTTCGCTTATGTTTTTACTGTTTGTGATGTTTTCCATACGCTTACTGAGACTGGCTTCTTCAAACTGAGCGTATTCATCAAAGACTTGAGTAAAGTCTCTTACTGTAGTAATAGTTTGAATAGCTTCCTCATATATATCTCTGGCACGGTCAAACAGTCCACTGCGTACGTAATAGTCGGCAAGGGAGTTCCACAAACGACTCAACTGATCCGTATATCTATAATTTAAAAATAAAATGTATTGAAATTAAATTACAGATGAATAATCAAGATAAAAAATAAAAGTAATCTGTAACTGTTGCGCCACCCAATTTTTTAATCTCTAATTAGTTTTACCCAGTGACGTTTATTCGAAGGTACGCAGGTGTTCACCGCACACCCTACCAAAATCGTCACATTACATTTATTTGATTTTTTAAATCTTGGTGTTCTCCTTCATCAAGCGCACCACGGCAATTCCTACCATTCATTCATTCTCAAACAAATATAATACTCTAGGCTCTAGGGTGTTCTCCTCATGTCAACGCACCGACCGGACCGACCACCAAAGCTAAGGTAAAGCAAATCCACATCCACACAAAAAATGCAAAGAAGAGACAAAATGTGTAGATAGTTTCTATATGGCTTGGTGTTCACCTTCATCGAGCGCACCACAACACCGTCCCTCCTTCGAATAAACAGACATTTTCTCAAACAAAACAACAAAATAAATACTCCAGGGTGTTCTCCTCATGTGAACGCACCGACCGATCAGCGAAAACAGGGTAAAGCAAATACACGTCCACACGAAAAATGCAAAGAAGAGACAAAATGTGTAGATAGTTTCTATATGGCTAGGTGTTCACCTTCATCGAGTGCACCACCGCAACCGCACACGGCCGCGGCGCACAGTCCTTCATTCGAATGAACAGAAAAACAGAAAAGGAAATAAATTGGTTTGGTGTTCAACTTCTATGAGCGCACCACTATCTATTTCAATTTTTCAATATGGAATCGAGAAAGAGAGAGAGTGAACTCTGAACGAAGACGACACTTAAGAGCATATAAGTGTACCCCACAGGCACACACAACACAAGGGGAAGAGTTAGAGTTTATATTTTCAGTGTTGTATGTTACATCTCTCTGAATTCAAATTTATTATTTTATTCTCATTACTCATTCTCATTCTGGACTTTAGAATGAAAAGATCGTTTTTCGAGGACAAAATGAATGATAATTTAATGAATTGCAGGTGCATCATTGAAAAATTAATGGAAAAGCCATTTTCGCAGCTAACGCCCATGGAAAAAACAGAGGCGATAAATATTGGAAGGCCAATACCACCTCTTCCAAATTTAATTTCCATAAATGCAACAAAAAATAAAACATTTAATAGATACTTCCAGGTAAAACAGTACGAGTCCAAGTTATGGTTGTGTGGTTGCCCCACTTTAAATAAATTGTTTTGCTGGCCTTGCTTGCTTTTTGCAAGTAACCAAGAAAGGAGTGTGTGGTCTACGGGTTACTCCGATCTAAACCATTTGACCGTAGCAGCAAACAAACATATAATTTCTCAAACCCATATCAATTGTAGTGTAGCGTTGAAAACTTTTGGCAACACCCGTATAGACATGTTGCTTGATGCACAAAAAAATATATCGGTATCTCGTCATAACGAACAAGTGTCCGAAAACCGGCAAGTTTTGGAGCGACTTATTGATGCGGTGTGCTTTTTGGGCTCTCAAGAGCTAGCGTTCAGGGGTAATGATGAACGCGAAGAGTCGGATAACAAGGGAAACTATGTTGAGCTTTTAAATCTAATAGCCAAATATGACTCTAAACTAGAAAATCATTTAAAATCGGCAACGGTTTTTAAAGGAACATCCAACAACATTCAAAATGATTTGATCAATGCAATATCAAACACAATCATTGATAATATCAAAAAAGAGATTGATGCTGCAAATTTTCTTTCTGTTATGTTGGATGAAACCACAGATATCACAAAAAAGTGTCAATTATCTGTGGTTTTCCGATATGTAGACTCAAATGGTGCCCCAAAAGAACGATTTTACCAATTTTGGGACGTCAGTGAAGATCGTACAGCCAATGCAATATCGAAAAAAATAATTGATTTGATAAAATCTGAAAATTGGGGTGCCAAATTGGTGGCTCAGACATACGATGGTGCCGCTGTTATGTCTGGTGAGCTAAATGGAACCCAAGCTCAAGTAAGAAATGAGTTTCAGCATGCTATATTTATTCATTGCAATGCTCATGTTCTGAATTTAGTTTTATCACAATCTGTGAACTTTCTTCGGGAAGTGAAAATTTTCTTTTTAAGTTTGTCCGGTCTCTCCGCTTTTTTCTCCCAGTCCACAAAAAGGACTTATTTTTTGGACCAAATAATTAAAAGAAGACTACCCTCCGTTGCCCCAACTAGATGGAATTATTCATCTCGCTTGGTAAATGCTGTTCAAACACATTTTAATGACTTGGTCATTTTATTTGATGAAATGATTGATGATCCAGATACTTGGGGGGCGGACGCAATCCAAGCGAGAGGTTTTCTTCAATTTTTAAAAAGCTTTAATACAGTTTTTATGCTAAACACTTTTAACGATGTATTTTCCCACACGGATATTTTGTTTAATGTCTTACAAAACAAAATATTCGACATAAATTATTGTTGTGAGCAAATTGAATCAGTTAAGATAGAAATCAACACATTACGAACAAAATTTCAAAACATTTTTGAAACTGCTGAAAATATAATTGACCCTGTTCTAAAACGTGGCGAAATTTTGGATACATTTAAACTTAGGTATCGGCAATTATTTTTTGAAATAATCGACACTTTGTCCTTACAAATGGAAAGCAGGTTCGAGTCGTTAAAAAAATTTAAATTTTTAGAATTACTTTCTGTAAAAAAATTTGCTGAAAATGAAAAAAAATTCCCAACTGAAGCCTTCGAATGCCTTAAAAGTTCATATGGTCCGTTTTTTGATTTTGTGAAGCTTAAGAATGAACTTACTGTGTTTTTTAAATTTGCACAGTCACAATTCAAAAATATTTCCGTCAAGGATATTCCAAAACTCCTCGATAATATGGAACTTAAGGACACTTTTTCTGAAATTTTTAAATTAAGCTCACTAATTTTGACTATTCCAGTGTCAAGTAGCTCTGTCGAGCGATCTTTTTCTGCACTTAAACGCATAAAATCATATGCCAGAAATAAAATGCTGGAGAACAGGTTGTCAGAACTGGCAATTATTTCAATTGAAAAATCATTTCTTAAGGAAATAAAAGCAAAAAATATTTTTTATGATGACGTTCTACAAGTTTTTTTGAAGAAATCCCGTCGAATCGAACTTATCTACAAGTAAATGTCTATTGGGCTCCATTAATTTAACTATACTACTAAATAAATATGACTTATTCTACTATTAAAATAAATACTTAAAAAAAGCAAAAAAAAAAAATATAAAAATAAAAAAATAAAAATAAAATACAAAAAAAAAACAAAAATGGGATCTTGTCTATTACGTCCCCGTCGTGATCCTGGATTAAAACTAAAAAATAGGCAAATTATTTGTACAAATAATTATAGTGAACACCTCACCTCCTCACCAACGGCAAGGTGGAGACCCGTCGAGGAGGCTTAATAAGGTACTTTTGTGTTGTCTTGGAAGAGTAAATCTATCGTCTCTAAATTTATAAAATTTTTTTAAACCCTTTACAACATCTCTATGATACAATTTGTCAACTCCTGGTTGCCTGGATACCTATTTACTAATACTTACTTGTAAAAGAACAGCTGACCCAAAACTGGTATGTCAAAAAAGGAATACAAAGGTTTGCACGAATTCTTAGGATATGTGGATGACTGAACCTTTAAGCCGATTCAACACATGGTTCAATTTGAAGGGTCCTGAAATTTAATTTCAAATTTGTATGTTTGTTGGCAAAAATCCATTGAATATTTTGTCCTACAATAGTGTTGGACCTCGAAATCTAAATATTTGTTTTTATTTTTTGCGAACTATCGCAATTAATGTATCCAACTTGTTCGATAAGGTATCTAGAAATCCACATATCCAGGATATCGAAATTGAACGTAGCAATTTAGGTGGAAACTTATATTTTAGAAAATAAGCCAAAAACTTTATCTTTGGGTAAAATCTTATATCGTCAATCTTAAGCTTCTCTAAATTCTACCATATTGATAATAAGGTACTTTTGTGTTGTCTTGGAAGAGTAAATCTATCGTCTCTAAATTTATAAAATTTTTTTAAACCCTTTACAACATCTCTATGATACAATTTGTCAACTCCTGGTTGCCTGGATACCTATTTACTAATACTTACTTGTAAAAGAACAGCTGACCCAAAACTGGTATGTCAAAAAAGGAATACAAAGGTTTGCACGAATTCTTAGGATATGTGGATGACTGAACCTTTAAGCCGATTCAACACATGGTTCAATTTGAAGGGTCCTGAAATTTAATTTCAAATTTGTATGTTTGTTGGCAAAAATCCATTGAATATTTTGTCCTACAATAGTGTTGGACCTCGAAATCTAAATATTTGTTTTTATTTTTTGCGAACTATCGCAATTAATGTATCCAACTTGTTCGATAAGGTATCTAGAAATCCACATATCCAGGATATCGAAATTGAACGTAGCAATTTAGGTGGAAACTTATATTTTAGAAAATAAGCCAAAAACTTTATCTTTGGGTAAAATCTTATATCGTCAATCTTAAGCTTCTCTAAATTCTACCATATTGATAATAAGGTACTTTTGTGTTGTCTTGGAAGAGTAAATCTATCGTCTCTAAATTTATAAAATTTTTTTAAACCCTTTACAACATCTCTATGATACAATTTGTCAACTCTTCACATTTGTTCCCAGTAAAAGCAAGATATGACACTTGGAGTGATACTTCAATTAAATAATTACAGATGTGGTGGTGGTTACGTTCTACCCTACAATAACAGTTTAAGTTTGACATGATGAAGAAATGTAGACATTATCTCTCTTCCGAAGGGGTTTTAGTGGTATTCGTTCCTGTACCGCAATATAGCAAACTTGCGTAGAACATGATTTTATTGTTTTTAAAACAAGAAAATTGTGCAAGGAATCATTCCTTACCTATATTAGGCAATTATAACGATTCTATTTTCTTAAACGCCATGTTAACAGAAAAGAAACTGAAAAAATGACATTTATTCATTGCTAAGTAAATATTTACAAAAATAAGATAACCATTTTATATCAAACGGATATTTTGAGCACCAAGGTCTTTAATTTTTGTGACATAATTTATGGCACGACTACCTTTAATTAAAAATTGATTGTTCTAAGAATTTGAAAAGTTGCAGTGCTACTTCTTGGAAAGGCTATTCTAGTAGCACTAAAACATTAAACAAATTAAACGGTGATCGAACGACATAGTTAGTTCTAATAAATTAGATCTTACAAATTATGAAAAATGAAAGAATGGAGAAAAACTGGTATAATATACAATAATCTTAACCATTTGCTGGAAAAATTTAGCTACTATGAAAGGTAGATGGTGTAAAATAAGAACTAGAATTTTTTTAAATTTAGTTCCCTTTTTGAATTGCAATGAGATTAAAAATTTCGTAGCAACAGTTCCCATTTTATGTACACATACTTATTACTTTTACCTTTCAATATTACTTTTTAATGCTATTATTAGTGGATACAAATTTAACATGATATCATCATTAAGTTCCATATTCGTGGTCTTATTTCTCACAAAATTTTATATTTTGGATTTTGTACATACACAAAGTCCAAAAAGTCTCCGTACAGCAGCTTTCTTTTTGTCGAATCTGAGATAAAATATTTATTATAACAATATATTAAAAACAAGTACCTACTTTGAAAATCACAATCACAATTTTTTTAAATGTGGTAAAAAGGTGAAGGTGGAAACTTACTCTTTTCAATGTTAACACTTTGGTTTTTACATGTATTCCTAGATCTTTTTTTCAAAAAAAAAAAAAAACTCTAAAATTAGGCTTTTATAAAAAATATGTTTAAATTACATGTTTTTAAGTAAATTACAATAAAAAGATGCATAGGTATATTAAATTATTCAAACATTCACAATAAAAATGATTGTAAACGTGAACTGCTGAAATTACTGTTTGAAGAACACAATTATTTCCTAATTATCAATGTTTTCACTTTTATCACTTTTTTGCAGTAATTTCAGTCCCTTGAATACATTTTTAGGTATTAATTGTTTTTCTATGCGTATTTTCTTCATGGTAGTTTCTTCTGCCGAACAAGTTTGGTTTTCATTTTGCATGCTATTTTGACTATCTTCCTCGTCTGTATCACTGATATCTATCTCGTCCGGATTAATTTCTTGATCTTTTTTATTTAAGCCTTGGGTCTCTCCACGCACAAACATTATATTTATATTTTGTTCATTTTGTTTTTCTGAAATATGAGTATCTAGCAAATGCATGCCACCTTTGAAGGTTTGATCTACTGTACTGTTAGATATTTGAGCAGCCATCATGTTAATCTGCGTATTGTATGTTGCTTGTACGGAACGTTTTATTCTGAGCATTTCACGCATTGTATCTTCATTTCCGTGTCTAACTTCAAATTCTTTCCAAGTTTGCCAAAATTCAGCTGTTATTCTAGGATCGCAGACTTGGCTACAATGGGCATATATTGTTCGAGCTCGGTCAATTTCGCCAAGTTTTGTTTCCATTTCAGCGAATCGAATACACATGTCTCGCATACGTTCTTCAGGAAGAACTTCGATGGCTCTCTCGTAGATTTCTCGCGTTCTAGGTAAACCATAAATATCTGCGGCTTTTTTTATAAAAATATTGAACATATCGAACATTTCTTCAGGTTTAACAGCAGTAGTTGCGCGGTTGTAAACAGCCATTGCATGGCGAGCTAAACCATGTTCTTCCTCTAACTTGGCATACAAAAGATAAAAATATTTTGCAAGTTCCAAAGGGCACTTTTCAAGACACTGTTCAAAAAGATCACGCGCTCTTTCAAGTTTTAATCCTCCGTATCGCTTCAAAAATTTAGTTAGATAAGAATTCCAAATATCATACACATTTGGCCATTTAAAAAGAGCAATTCCTTTTTCGTATGCCCTAAATGCTTCCTCAAAGTAACTATGTTCCTCCAAAAACAGGCCATAGTTAATTATTATTTGTGGAGTGCAAATCTTCAAGTCAATAATTCGGTCATAAACAGATTTACATGTTTTAAATGTTCCGAAACTTTCCTCTAAATCAGCATACATCGACCATATTTTTAAAGATTTATAAAGGCGGTCTTGTACAGATTCTGTTTCGTCATTGTAATCTACCTTCCGCTTTGGCATCAAAGTTGATATTTGCATTAGTTTCAAAGCCGAATTGAAATTTTTTTGACGTATTTCCATTTCCGCCCACTCACACCATACAGTTGCAAGCTCGTCCACTTTTACATAATCAACTTGGGTTGCTTTTTCAAAAACAACACGAGCGTCCTCAATTTGTCCATTTTTTTCATAAAATTTAGCAAATTCTATCCAAAGTGTATTTATTTTACCTATTGCTAGTTTAGGTTGAACTGTTTGAACTGCTTCTGTGTAAGTATTAATAATTTCATTTGGTTTTGAGTCATATAGTTTTACTCTTTTGTGCCACTCGGGTACATTATGTGGGTTTTGTCGAAGAAGAACACTATTTAGAAGTAATAAGCGGCGCTCCATAAGATATTCAAACCGTGCTAAGCGTAATTCAATTTCAATGTCATCTTCTTCGCTTATGTTTTTACTGTTTGTGATGTTTTCCATACGCTTACTGAGACTGGCTTCTTCAAACTGAGCGTATTCATCAAAGACTTGAGTAAAGTCTCTTACTGTAGTAATAGTTTGAATAGCTTCCTCATATATATCTCTGGCACGGTCAAACAGTCCACTGCGTACGTAATAGTCGGCAAGGGAGTTCCACAAACGACTCAACTGATCCGTATATCTATAATTTAAAAATAAAATGTATTGAAATTAAATTACAGATGAATAATCAAGATAAAAAATAAAAGTAATCTGTAACTGTTGCGCCACCCAATTTTTTAATCTCTAATTAGTTTTACCCAGTGACGTTTATTCGAAGGTACGCAGGTGTTCACCGCACACCCTACCAAAATCGTCACATTACATTTATTTGATTTTTTAAATCTTGGTGTTCTCCTTCATCAAGCGCACCACGGCAATTCCTACCATTCATTCATTCTCAAACAAATATAATACTCTAGGCTCTAGGGTGTTCTCCTCATGTCAACGCACCGACCGGACCGACCACCAAAGCTAAGGTAAAGCAAATCCACATCCACACAAAAAATGCAAAGAAGAGACAAAATGTGTAGATAGTTTCTATATGGCTTGGTGTTCACCTTCATCGAGCGCACCACAACACCGTCCCTCCTTCGAATAAACAGACATTTTCTCAAACAAAACAACAAAATAAATACTCCAGGGTGTTCTCCTCATGTGAACGCACCGACCGATCAGCGAAAACAGGGTAAAGCAAATACACGTCCACACGAAAAATGCAAAGAAGAGACAAAATGTGTAGATAGTTTCTATATGGCTAGGTGTTCACCTTCATCGAGTGCACCACCGCAACCGCACACGGCCGCGGCGCACAGTCCTTCATTCGAATGAACAGAAAAACAGAAAAGGAAATAAATTGGTTTGGTGTTCAACTTCTATGAGCGCACCACTATCTATTTCAATTTTTCAATATGGAATCGAGAAAGAGAGAGAGTGAACTCTGAACGAAGACGACACTTAAGAGCATATAAGTGTACCCCACAGGCACACACAACACAAGGGGAAGAGTTAGAGTTTATATTTTCAGTGTTGTATGTTACATCTCTCTGAATTCAAATTTATTATTTTATTCTCATTACTCATTCTCATTCTGGACTTTAGAATGAAAAGATCGTTTTTCGAGGACAAAATGAATGATAATTTAATGAATTGCAGGTGCATCATTGAAAAATTAATGGAAAAGCCATTTTCGCAGCTAACGCCCATGGAAAAAACAGAGGCGATAAATATTGGAAGGCCAATACCACCTCTTCCAAATTTAATTTCCATAAATGCAACAAAAAATAAAACATTTAATAGATACTTCCAGGTAAAACAGTACGAGTCCAAGTTATGGTTGTGTGGTTGCCCCACTTTAAATAAATTGTTTTGCTGGCCTTGCTTGCTTTTTGCAAGTAACCAAGAAAGGAGTGTGTGGTCTACGGGTTACTCCGATCTAAACCATTTGACCGTAGCAGCAAACAAACATATAATTTCTCAAACCCATATCAATTGTAGTGTAGCGTTGAAAACTTTTGGCAACACCCGTATAGACATGTTGCTTGATGCACAAAAAAATATATCGGTATCTCGTCATAACGAACAAGTGTCCGAAAACCGGCAAGTTTTGGAGCGACTTATTGATGCGGTGTGCTTTTTGGGCTCTCAAGAGCTAGCGTTCAGGGGTAATGATGAACGCGAAGAGTCGGATAACAAGGGAAACTATGTTGAGCTTTTAAATCTAATAGCCAAATATGACTCTAAACTAGAAAATCATTTAAAATCGGCAACGGTTTTTAAAGGAACATCCAACAACATTCAAAATGATTTGATCAATGCAATATCAAACACAATCATTGATAATATCAAAAAAGAGATTGATGCTGCAAATTTTCTTTCTGTTATGTTGGATGAAACCACAGATATCACAAAAAAGTGTCAATTATCTGTGGTTTTCCGATATGTAGACTCAAATGGTGCCCCAAAAGAACGATTTTACCAATTTTGGGACGTCAGTGAAGATCGTACAGCCAATGCAATATCGAAAAAAATAATTGATTTGATAAAATCTGAAAATTGGGGTGCCAAATTGGTGGCTCAGACATACGATGGTGCCGCTGTTATGTCTGGTGAGCTAAATGGAACCCAAGCTCAAGTAAGAAATGAGTTTCAGCATGCTATATTTATTCATTGCAATGCTCATGTTCTGAATTTAGTTTTATCACAATCTGTGAACTTTCTTCGGGAAGTGAAAATTTTCTTTTTAAGTTTGTCCGGTCTCTCCGCTTTTTTCTCCCAGTCCACAAAAAGGACTTATTTTTTGGACCAAATAATTAAAAGAAGACTACCCTCCGTTGCCCCAACTAGATGGAATTATTCATCTCGCTTGGTAAATGCTGTTCAAACACATTTTAATGACTTGGTCATTTTATTTGATGAAATGATTGATGATCCAGATACTTGGGGGGCGGACGCAATCCAAGCGAGAGGTTTTCTTCAATTTTTAAAAAGCTTTAATACAGTTTTTATGCTAAACACTTTTAACGATGTATTTTCCCACACGGATATTTTGTTTAATGTCTTACAAAACAAAATATTCGACATAAATTATTGTTGTGAGCAAATTGAATCAGTTAAGATAGAAATCAACACATTACGAACAAAATTTCAAAACATTTTTGAAACTGCTGAAAATATAATTGACCCTGTTCTAAAACGTGGCGAAATTTTGGATACATTTAAACTTAGGTATCGGCAATTATTTTTTGAAATAATCGACACTTTGTCCTTACAAATGGAAAGCAGGTTCGAGTCGTTAAAAAAATTTAAATTTTTAGAATTACTTTCTGTAAAAAAATTTGCTGAAAATGAAAAAAAATTCCCAACTGAAGCCTTCGAATGCCTTAAAAGTTCATATGGTCCGTTTTTTGATTTTGTGAAGCTTAAGAATGAACTTACTGTGTTTTTTAAATTTGCACAGTCACAATTCAAAAATATTTCCGTCAAGGATATTCCAAAACTCCTCGATAATATGGAACTTAAGGACACTTTTTCTGAAATTTTTAAATTAAGCTCACTAATTTTGACTATTCCAGTGTCAAGTAGCTCTGTCGAGCGATCTTTTTCTGCACTTAAACGCATAAAATCATATGCCAGAAATAAAATGCTGGAGAACAGGTTGTCAGAACTGGCAATTATTTCAATTGAAAAATCATTTCTTAAGGAAATAAAAGCAAAAAATATTTTTTATGATGACGTTCTACAAGTTTTTTTGAAGAAATCCCGTCGAATCGAACTTATCTACAAGTAAATGTCTATTGGGCTCCATTAATTTAACTATACTACTAAATAAATATGACTTATTCTACTATTAAAATAAATACTTAAAAAAAGCAAAAAAAAAAAATATAAAAATAAAAAAATAAAAATAAAATACAAAAAAAAACAAAAATGGGATCTTGTCTATTACGTCCCCGTCGTGATCCTGGATTAAAACTAAAAAATAGGCAAATTATTTGTACAAATAATTATAGTGAACACCTTACTGAAATCACCACGGCACGTCACTGGTTTTACCTTAATATTAAGGCCTACTGCAGTTTTAAAGCCGAATCCGAACGGCTGATTTAAGAAAGTACTTTTCATGGCAAGTATTACTCTTGGAGGAATTGTCAATTCCTCGCAAGAGGCAGCACACGTGGAAAAAACTTTAGATGGCCGATGCAAAAATTGAACCCAAAACTTTTGGCATGACAGTCCTACGAACTAACCACCACGCCTCGGGTACTACAACCTTAATATTAGTTTGATTAAAATATTTCATCAAATAGAAACAAGGTTTATTTTGACATACATTGTTTTATTTGTCAATAGTGGATGGTTGCACTGCGATGCTTTGTTCTATTATTAATATTTTACTTAAAAAGCTTATGACAGAATAGGGCTGCATGTTGTTAAAAATAGCTTCTTTAAATAAAGACTTGAAAGCAGAATTTAGAATTAAGATATATATTATTATATTCATATGCATTAACAGCTATGCCCAAGACAATACGAACAATACTTAAATATTGGTAATTATGTCTTTAACACTTGTGTAAGGACACAAATTAAAAACTTAGTAATTTAAATAAAATGTCTAATGTTTTTTTAATTTATAGTTCTTAAAAGTAATATAGGTTGTCAAGATCTCGAAGTCAATTCGGTACATGCACCGTAAAAGGATAGCTTAAAAACAGGAACACTTAATTGTAAGACTGGTAGTGATGTTCTATGGCGAAAGCTTTTCTTATTAATCGCCGTTTTTTTTTTTTTTTATGGATGGTAATTTCAGATTTGACTTATGTATTATTCATGGGCTGAGAGTGAGTTTTCTGGCTGAGTAGTGAGAGTTGTGTGATCGTAAAAAATGGAAGCCGATGGGAACCCCATACAGCGTGTTCGACTTTAAGATAGACGAAGCTCGAGCAACGATTGGAGCACGTTCAATGGCTTGCAATTTTATGCTCCATCCTTTTGGGAATTATGCTGTTTTAGAAGACACACTGCAGTAATGGTTAAAATATGGTTTGGGGTGAAAAATGTTTGGTTTGCGTAATCTTTTCAATTGAACCACGTGAAGAGTCTATTGAAGATTCTAGATCAAAGTATATGGGATTTAATAACTTTTACATTTCTAAGTATTTTTTCCAAAATTACTACAGCTCTATGGATTTGACAATTATCGCTCCTTTCATGAATATATGTAGGTTATTAAAAAATTGGCATATGATAAGATTAGACTAGAGCCAACCCAATTTTTTAGTTTAGCTTATTTTTTTCATCAGCTTGATATTAAATTCTCTTTTAGATTACTTAGGTTTATAAATATAATAAAGGTAAATAATAAAATAATGATTAATGCAATAACAATAATAATATTAAATTTTTCTCAAAAGTGTCACGCAGACAGTACATACGAATATCAATTTCATCAATAAAAGCATTAGTTTCTCTGATGCAACGCATAATTGGTACATTTTTCCATAATTTCTTCTTGAAAAATTCTCCCGGAAATGGAAGCCCATACGGAGGCCTTTGTTGGGAAAATCAAAGTTTATTTGCTCCAGCAATACAGGACAAATAATGTGGTCATTAATTAAATCTTTTATTATCATAATAGAAAAATATCTTCTTCTGACCTCAAGAGTTTACCAAGAAGTAAACATCTTATATTATAACCAGGCATATCAATGTTCAAATTAAGCTTAAAAAACAATATCTCGTAAGACTTCTTTGAATCCTTTCGATCCTCAAAGAGTGATTAACATAGTAAGGATTCCAAATTACGCAACAATATTCGAGGGTTGGTCTTACAAATGCCATATAGAGACATTAAAGAGCATATAGGCCGGAGAACTCTCTAGTGTTTCTTCTCAAATAACCCAACATTTTATATGCTTTATTGACTATATAACCTATGTGATTACTAAATGTTAACTACGGATGTAATATGACTCCTAAATCCTTCTTCTTAGTTTCTTTGTCTAATATTATATTATTGATAGTAGATTTCTATCTATGACCCGAGTTCACAAATCTTCTTGTAATAGCTGACATTTAGCTACTGAATGTATATTTCCGAAAATCTTTACACCATCAGCATATAAAAGATACCTGGAAGATTAAAAAATATGCGGAATATGATTGATGAACAGATTAAAAAGCAATGGACCAATGTGGCTTCCTTGAGGGACGCCCGAGGTTACCTTTATGCATCTGAAACATATCTATCTATCTTCACGAATTGGGTTCTACCAGTGAGATAGGAATGTATCCATCTTTAAAACGTAGTGTGGTCAATTTGTGAAGTAATATTTCATGGTTTACCCTATCGAATGCTTTGGCAAAGTCAGTAAAGATGATGTCAGTTTGAAGACCACTTTCAAACCCTCTGACAACAGAATCACAAAAAATAGTGAGATTTGTAGCTGTTGATTTTTCTGACACAAATCCATGCTGAGAACCACTTACAAGTGGTTTTTTTAGAAAAACTTTTTTAAATATTTTATTTCATCACTTCCTAAATTTTCAAGCAAATTTAATTAAAGGCACTCAAAATTAGTAAAGTTATTACATACCTCCTTAAACCTCCTCGAATTATAGCATCAACATTGAGTGAGTGCACTTTGTCGGGATGTTTGGACATAAGTTCACATAATTCATTCCATAACTGGTGATTAGATTTTCCGTGTTTTGATACAAAGTTTTCATTATCTACCAATGTCGCTAGCTGTTGTGCTGCATCATCAAGTTTCCCTTGGGCAATCAAATACTCTATAAATTCTTCCATTTCATCAGGAAAGAGCTTGAGGTAACGCCTATAAATTTTAACAGCCGTTTCTGGGACATTTGTTTTCTTAGCAAATTTCAAATATATGGGCCATATTCGATGATGTTGTGTTATAGGCAATGCTCTTAAAGCTCTATCAAAAACATGACGAGTTTTCGTGATTTTTAACTGGTTGGTCATAAAAATGCAATAGTCTATCCAAATTCTTGGCATTTTATGCATGAAAACTAAGGCTCTTTCGAAACAATTGTTCACTTCCTCATACATAATATCCGAAGCAGAACTCCCTCGAACCTGATTTCTTCTTGCTCTTAAGTAATGATATACTATTATACTACTAAATAAATATGACTTATTCTACTATTAAAATAAATACTTAAAAAAAGCAAAAAAAAAAATATAAAAATAAAAAAATAAAAAAAAAAAATAAAATACAAAAAAAACAAAAATGGGATCTTGTCTATTACGTCCCCGTCGTGATCCTGGATTAAAACTAAAAATAGGCAAATTATTTGTACAAATAATTATAGTGAACACCTTACTGAAATCACCACGGCACGTCACTGGTTTTACCTTAATATTAAGGCCTACTGCAGTTTTAAAGCCGAATCCGAACGGCTGATTTAAGAAAGTACTTTTCATGGCAAGTATTACTCTTGGAGGAATTGTCAATTCCTCGCAAGAGGCAGCACACGTGGAAAACACTTTAGATGGCCGATGCAGTGATTGAACCCAAAACTTTTGGCATGACAGTCCTACGAACTAACCACCACGCCTCGGGTACTACAACCTTAATATTAGTTTGATTAAAATATTTCATCAAATAGAAACAAGGTTTATTTTGATATACATTGTTTTATTTGCCAATAGTGGATGGTTGCACTGCGATGCTTTGTTCTATTATTAATATTTTACTTAAAAAGCTTATGACAGAATAGGGCTGCATGTTGTTAAAAATAGCTTCTTTAAATAAAGACTTGAAAGCAGAATTTAGAATTAAGATATATATTATTATATTCATATGCATTAACAGCTATGCCCAAGACAATACGAACAATACTTAAATATTGGTAATTATGTCTTTAACACTTGTGTAAGGACACAAATTAAAAACTTAGTAATTTAAATAAAATGTCTAATGTTTTTTTAATTTATAGTTCTTAAAAGTAATATAGGTTGTCAAGATCTCGAAGTCAATTCGGTACATGCACCGTAAAAGGATAGCTTAAAAACAGGAACACTTAATTGTAAGACTGGTAGTGATGTTCTATGGCGAAAGCTTTTCTTATTAATCGCCGTTTTTTTTTTTTTATGGATGGTAATTTCAGATTTGACTTATGTATTATTCATGGGCTGAGAGTGAGTTTTCTGGCTGAGTAGTGAGAGTTGTGTGATCGTAAAAAATGGAAGCCGATGGGAACCCCATACAGCGTGTTCGACTTTAAGATAGACGAAGCTCGAGCAACGATTGGAGCACGTTCAATGGCTTGCAATTTTATGCTCCATCCTTTTGGGAATTATGCTGTTTTAGAAGACACACTGCAGTAATGGTTAAAATATGGTTTGGGGTGAAAAATGTTTGGTTTGCGTAATCTTTTCAATTGAACCACGTGAAGTCTATTGAAGATTCTAGATCAAAGTATATGGGATTTAATAACTTTTACATTTCTAAGTATTTTTTCCAAAATTACTACAGCTCTATGGATTTGACAATTATCGCTCCTTTCATGAATATATGTAGGTTATTAAAAAATTGGCATATGATAAGATTAGACTAGAGCCAACCCAATTTTTTAGTTTAGCTTATTTTTTTCATCAGCTTGATATTAAATTCTCTTTTAGATTACTTAGGTTTATAAATATAATAAAGGTAAATAATAAAATAATGATTAATGCAATAACAATAATAATATTACATTTTTCTCAAAAGTGTCACGCAGACAGTACATACGAATATCAATTTCATCAATAAAAGCATTAGTTTCTCTGATGCAACGCATAATTGGTACATTTTTCCATAATTTCTTCTTGAAAAATTCTCCCGGAAATGGAAGCCCATACGGAGGCCTTTGTTGGGAAAATCAAAGTTTATTTGCTCCAGCAATACAGGACAAATAATGTGGTCATTAATTAAATCTTTTATTATCATAATAGAAAAATATCTTCTTCTGACCTCAAGAGTTTACCAAGAAGTAAACATCTTATATTATAACCAGGCATATCAATGTTCAAATTAAGCTTAAAAAACAATATCTCGTAAGACTTCTTTGAATCCTTTCGATCCTCAAAGAGTGATTAACATAGTAAGGATTCCAAATTACGCAACAATATTCGAGGGTTGGTCTTACAAATGCCATATAGAGACATTAAAGAGCATATAGGCCGGAGAACTCTCTAGTGTTTCTTCTCAAATAACCCAACATTTTATATGCTTTATTGACTATATAACCTATGTGATTACTAAATGTTAACTACGGATGTAATATGACTCCTAAATCCTTCTTCTTAGTTACTTTGTCTAATATTATATTATTGATAGTAGATTTCTATCTATGACCCGAGTTCACAAATCTTCTTGTAATAGCTGACATTTAGCTACTGAATGTATATTTCCGAAAATCTTTACACCATCAGCATATAAAAGATACCTGGAAGATTAAAAAATATGCGGAATATGATTGATGAACAGATTAAAAAGCAATGGACCAATGTGGCTTCCTTGAGGGACGCCCGAGGTTACCTTTATGCATCTGAAACATATCTATCTATCTTCACGAATTGGGTTCTACCAGTGAGATAGGAATGTATCCATCTTTAAAACGTAGTGTGGTCAATTTGTGAAGTAATATTTCATGGTTTACCCTATCGAATGCTTTGGCAAAGTCAGTAAAGATGATGTCAGTTTGAAGACCACTTTCAAACCCTCTGACAACAGAATCACAAAAAATAGTGAGATTTGTAGCTGTTGATTTTTCTGACACAAATCCATGCTGAGAACCACTTACAAGTGGTTTTTTTAGAAAAACTTTTTTAAATATTTTATTTCATCACTTCCTAAATTTTCAAGCAAATTTAATTAAAGGCACTCAAAATTAGTAAAGTTATTACATACCTCCTTAAACCTCCTCGAATTATAGCATCAACATTGAGTGAGTGCACTTTGTCGGGATGTTTGGACATAAGTTCACATAATTCATTCCATAACTGGTGATTAGATTTTCCGTGTTTTGATACAAAGTTTTCATTATCTACCAATGTCGCTAGCTGTTGTGCTGCATCATCAAGTTTCCCTTGGGCAATCAAATACTCTATAAATTCTTCCATTTCATCAGGAAAGAGCTTGAGGTAACGCCTATAAATTTTAACAGCCGTTTCTGGGACATTTGTTTTCTTAGCAAATTTCAAATATATGGGCCATATTCGATGATGTTGTGTTATAGGCAATGCTCTTAAAGCTCTATCAAAAACATGACGAGTTTTCGTGATTTTTAACTGGTTGGTCATAAAAATGCAATAGTCTATCCAAATTCTTGGCATTTTATGCATGAAAACTAAGGCTCTTTCGAAACAATTGTTCACTTCCTCATACATAATATCCGAAGCAGAACTCCCTCGAACCTGATTTCTTCTTGCTCTTAAGTAATGATACCAAATTTTGTACGATCCAGGAAGTTCCTTTAATGCCCTTTCGTAAATAGTGTTAATTTCGACATTTGATGATTTAGCTTTGTGCTCTAAATAACGTAACCAATGTTTAACAGAGTATGCATTACGAAGTATTTCCTCTTCGTATGGAATATCTTCTTCCGGCTATGAAAAGTAATTGCTTAGTCCAGATCCACATATTATGTTCAAAATTCTTACCAAATTAATGCTTTCACTTTTATCTTCTGAAGTAAACGCCATCTAAAAAAATATGTAAATATTACAATTATTAAATCAACAACGGCAAAATTAGGATAGAATTTCCATAACCAGAGAGAAAAAAACTAATCGAGAGAATCAACTACGACGGTTGCTCTCTTTTTGCCAACAAAATGTGATTTGCTCACCAACTCGCATATGTACCGCGTTTACAAGGAGAATTGAATCCGAATTGAATCAGGATTTAGCGCCGTATAGACCTGGATCGGATCGAAATAGGATTACTCGATCCAATCCCACTGAAAGAGGTGAATCGAATCGAAAATTTGTTTGTAAACCTGAATCGGGAATCGAGTTATTGGTGTGTGAGGTTTTGCTTGTGTGCGTGCGATAAGATTTTTCCATCTTGTGTGTTCTAAAGCTGAATTTAATTTGGCGCGCGTCTTCATGTTGAAAGCATTGGTATGAAATGTGAAATTTATTTGAAAGTTATTCACGTAGCAGTACGCACACAAATAAAACCCAAATGTCATTTCGATTCCATTTGAATTCGATTCCTCGATTCAGTGCCACCATATACCTGGATCGAAATCTCAATTCGATTCGCTTCCTCGATCTCCTCTTGTAACCAGGGTATGTATTAACTCCATATAAAAAAATGAGGGGACAAACCCTTATGCAAGAAGATGTGCATACTCACCACCTTTGAAAAATGGCGGATGTAGTCAGCTGTTCGGAGGTGTTCAAAGAAAATAGATTTTGGATGAACAACTTTTTGGTACTTTTCGAATATAGAGTGAAATTAATTACTCTAGTTAGGTGCGAGAACAATGAAGATTTAGAAACAATTCTAAATTACGCATTTAGTGAAATATAAGCTAGTTATTTGAATTCAGTTTTAATCATTAAATAAGTAAAATAAATTAGGTGGCGCAACAGTCCAATTAGAACTAGGACCTAGAAACATACATACAACTCTGAAAGCACTTTTCTGTGTTTCATTTTCGCTCGGACTATTGAAAAATGCAATAAAACTCATATTATTTGTTTCAATTTTCAGCGTTTATCGACTTAATTTTGCCGATATGAGAGTTACAAAATCTAAACATGAAAATAAAACACAACAGAGCATTGAAAACATTTGAATATACCCATCTTGTTACGAAAAAAGAACTGCTGGCAACGTCTTCAACTTACTACAAAACATCAAAACAGCACCAGATGGCGTACGAGGCATGAACAAGAATTTTTGTATCCAACTGCTCGTGAAAAATGAAGAAGAAGAGAAAAGATACAAGATACTTCAATTGATTTAGACGCCGAGAAAAACTATACAATTTTTGAGTATTACAGATATAAAAATTAAAGAATATTTCTACTGTTTTTGTTTTTAGATAAATAAAAGTATAATCAATAAATAGAACCAAGTAAAAAGGCATCAGTATACTGCAGAAATTTGTTTTTTTTATTTGAGATACAAACATTTTCAACATTTCTCAAAAATTTAATAAAAAGGTATGTCTACAAAAAATACTACGATGGTGCCGCAAAAATGCCCCATTTGTAAAGAAGTTTATACTGCCAACGACATGGCGGAATGCACGGAATGTAAGAAATGGATACATTACGAGTGCGCCGGAGTTGGAGACGAAGTCGCAAATGACGACGAATGGAAATGTGCAGTTTGCACATTGAAAGCAACTTCGGGGCAAACGAAAGCAATGTCTGTTTCGCCAAGCACATCAAAGTCGGACAAAATACGTGAACGATTTCGTTTATTGGAAGACGAAGAAAAAATTCTGAAGGAGCGACAGCAATTGATGTCGAAGCGCCAGGCACTTCTTGAAAAATTGTCTGAAAATGAATCTGGAAGCCGTTCATCAGTGGTGTCTATGAAAGAGAACCAAGCTGCCCAACAGGATAAAGTCCAGCAAATCAAGTTAGGACAACCGTGTGGTAAGTTTGTTCTTAAATACATAGATAATTTGCCACATCACACATGTCGACAAGTATCTGCAAATTCCATTCCGTTGTACGAGTCTAATGGTGTTGACGATCCCATTGATCTGACTCAGAACCAGATGGCAACCAGACATGCAATCTCAAAGGAGCTGCCAACATTTAATGGTCACCCAGGAGAGTGGCCAGTTTTCATAAGTACCTTTAATCAATCGACTGCAGCATGCGGCTTTACTAAAAGCGAAAACCTTATACGTTTGCAACGTTGCTTAAGGGGAAAAGCCAGAGAAGTGGTTGAAGCGCAATTAACAATACCCAACTGTGTTCCTATTATAATCTCAACACTTCGGAGATATGTTGGACAACCAGAAGTGATCATGGAACACTATATTGACAAAATTAAAAAAAATGACAATGCACAGAGTTTCACCATAGCAAACGTTAGAACTGTAAAAAGCTTGAATTTGCCGAGTCAATCGTTGTACTATGAACGCATGGCTGAAAGACACTCTCATTTGAGAAATCTGCCGGTTGCATCCTATGAAAATGCTAGCCCAGGTATACTTGTCGGTCTTCGAAACTGGCACGTTGCGGTTCCTCTGAAGATTCGGGAATCAACTGATGAGGATCCTATTGCTGTCAAATGCCGTCTTGGCTGGACTGTATTTTCCACCGGCAATGAAGAAGAAGATGATTCAAACCCAAAGCAACATTTCCATCTTTGTGAGTGCCCACCAGATACCGACAAAGAACTGCACCAAATCGTTAAGGATTTTTTTTCAGTGGATAACTTGGGAATCTCGGGGCCGAAAGATTCTAAGACAATCAACGAAGAAGAGCGAGCAAGAAATATCCTGAGCGAAACGACATACAGTTCCTTTGGAGAATCGGTACGAGTCTGGTCTTCTTTGGCGATATGATCATGTGAAGCTACGTGATTCCAAACCAATGACAATCTCCAGAATGAGATGCCTTGAGAAGCGACTGGACCAAGACACGAAACTTAAAGAGAATTTGACTCGACAGATTAAAGAATACGAACAAAAAGGGTATATTCGTAAACTCACCTCGTAAGAACTTCAAGTGCATCGGGATAAAGTTTGGTATTTACCCATCTTTCCAGTTTGCAACCCGAATAAACCAGATAAGATACGTATCGTGTGGGATGCTGCGGCTATGGTTGACGGTGTATCACTGAACACTTTACTGATAAAGGGTGTCGATTGTAATTCATCTTTATTGGGTGTCCTTTTGCGAAGCAGAGAAAGAAAAGTTGGTTTATCCGCAGATGTCAAGGAGATGTATCATCAGATCAAAATACCACCAGAAGATCAACACGTACTTAGATTCTTGTGGCGCAATGATGCAAATTCCAACTTCGATACTTACGTTATGCAAGTGATGACATTTGGTGCAACATGCTCACCTAGTTGCGCCCAATATGTCAAGAACCATAATGCATTAAAATTCAGAGACGAGTTCCCAAGAGCAGTTCAGAGCATAACCAAAAATCATTATGTGGATGATTTGCTGGACAGCGTGGATGAAGAAGATGAAGCCGTACTGCTAGCGCATCAAATATCGAACATACATTCCAAGGCTGGTTTCAAAATAAGGAATTGGAAATCAAACTCATTCAAAGTTATGAACATCTTGAATCCAACGTCATCAAGCGAACCTAAGGACCTAAGCTTGAATCCAGAATCGACAACCGAGAAAATATTGGGTATGTGGTGGTGCCTGAAGACAGATGAGTACACCTTTTCGCTTCGCTATAATAAAGGCAGTAAAAAAGTGTTATCTGGAGAATGCCATCCAACAAAAAGGGAAGTCCTCAGGATTCTAATGTCAATTTACGATCCTTTGGTACTCATTGCGAATTTTTTGGTCTATCTTAAAATTCTGCTTCAAGATATTTGGAGAAGCCATTTAGAATGGGATGACCAACTTAATGATGACCAATTCGATGTGTGGATGAAGGTGCTTCCGCAAGTGGAACAACTCCGAATTCCAAGGTGTTTCTTGAAGCAGTTTGCAGATTGGACAGACGTCGTGATTCAACTTCATATCTTTGTGGATGCTGGAGAGCAGGAAAGTGCAACCGTAGCATACGTACGGATCAACAAAGAAGACAAAATAGTTTGCTCACTTGTAGGAGCTAATGACTAAGGTAGCTCCAATTAAGCTACGCTCTATTCCACGTTTAGAGCTAGATGTTGTTGTGATGGGATGCAGGTTTGCAAAACAACTCTTGGGTGAAATCTCAATCAAAGTGAGTAAAATATTTTTCTGGTGTGATTCCAAAACCGTCTTAGGTTGGATTAGAAATAATTCTCACCGATATAACAAGTATATTGCGTTCCGAATAGCAGAGATTCAAGATGATCAGAACGCAATAAGTAGCTGGTGATATGTTCCTTCAAAACAAAATGTTGCTGATGAAGCGACAAAATGGACTAAACCACCAAAACTTGATTTCAATAGCCGATGGTTCCAAGGCAAAGATTTTTTGATGTGCGAAGAAGACAACTGGCCGAAAGATGTTAAGTTCTCAACTGAGATGACTGAAGAATTGCTGAATGTTCATATCATAAGCCAACCATTCATAGACGTGAAAAGATTCTCAAACTACCAGAGAATTCTGAAGACTACAGCTTATGTGATTCGCTATTTAAACATAAAGCTTAAATTCAAACCTGATTTGTCAACCCATGGGATTTTAAAGGGCGATGAGCTCAACGAAGCAGAAAAGGTACTATTCAGAATTGCTCAAAGAGATGTATATAATGATGAAGTCAACTCACTGATGAAAAACAACAAGAAAGCAACAGTTCGAATACACTACGGCCGACAGTTCATCGTTCAAGCACAATCAGACGTCTGTGTCCATACCTGGACGACCAACAGCTGTTAAGAGTTAAGGGAAGACTAGACGCAGCTATGTTTATGAATACAGAACAAAGAAAACCGGTAATTTTACCGAGAGGACATCATATAACAAACCTTTTGATTTAACAGTGCCATGAAGAGTTCCTGCACGCGAACAACGAAAGTGTAATCACCCAATTACGACAGAGGTTTTTGATTCCCAAATTGAGATGCGCAGTTAAATCAACTATCAAGATGTGTCAATGGTGTAAAGTAAAGAAAGTGAAACCAGTTGCACCAGAAATGGCTCAGCTTCCTACAGCGAGAGCTTCACCGTACTGCAATCCATTTACCTTTACTGGAGTTGACTATTTTGGCCCGATGAACGTAGCTGTGGGAAGACGTCAAGAAAAGAGATGGGGTGTGCTGTTTACGTGCTTAACCACCAGAGCTGTACATATCGAAGTAGCATAATAGCTAGATTCCGACTTATTCATCCTATGCTTCCACGATTTCATACAGCGGCGAGGGCAGCCAAGAGAGATCTACTCCGATAGAGGAACCAATTTTGTAGGAGCAGAACGGCAGTTGCAACAAGATTTAGAAGCTATAGAACCATCACTTATTGCAAGACACTTCGTATCTATATCACTGAAATGGGTTTTCAATCCACCAGCTTCACCGCATATGGGAGGAGCTTGGGAGCGTTTGGTACGCTCATTAAAATCGGCACTCTACACTTCGTTACCTTTGAGAACTCCAAATGATCCGTTGCTAAGGAGCTGTTTGGTTGCTGCAGAGAACATTATTAACTCCAGACCACTCACCTATATACCATTCGATGATGACTTATCTGAGGCCCTAACTCCAAATCATTTCCTGAGATTGAACTCAGGTGGTGGAAAGCCAACTATTCAACTGGATGACAATGCGAAAATTCTTAAAAACACCTACCAATACAAAGAGCGGTTTTCCAACAAATGCTGGGAACGCGGATGGCGTACGAGGCATGAACAAGAATTTTTGTATCCAACTGCTCGTGAAAAATGAAGAAGAAGAGAAAAGATACAAGATACTTCAATTGATTTAGACGCCGAGAAAACTATACAATTTTTGAGTATACAGATATAAAAATTAAAGAATATTTCTACTGTTTTTGTTTTTGGGTAAATAAAAGTATAATCAATAAAAATAGAACCAAGTAAAAAGGCATCAGTATACTGCAGAAATTTGTTTTTTTTATTTGAGATACAAACATTTCCAACACAACTCTTTTTCCATTCTTGTTTTATTTGTGTGTACTCGTTGCCTTTTTCCTTTACATTACTCACCACATTTCCAAAATGCTGAAACTAAGTGATTTAAGTAGAGTGATTTAAATAATATGATTTGTGAATAGGTGATAAGTTATTCTCACCTCTTTCAACCCACCAAATATGTTGCTTTTAAAGGCTTAACTACATAAGCCAACAAATACTTTGGTACAAAAGTAAAAATATTTGCATTCTCGCATATTTGCATTTTCTTTAACCAAAATTTAAGCTTAAGGTATCATTTTCATAAGTTTCCCAGTCAGAAACACTGTTCTAACTATATCTTGTCTTATAGCGAAAAGGAAAAGTCTGTCAGGGAAAATTTAAACTACAATTTTTCTGAATTAATAGATGTTTGCTAAAGTCTTAAGGCTATTCAAAAAAAATTCAAAACTAAATTAAGGGCTAAAAAAGTTATTAGCCAAATTTCGTATTTGATTTTTTTGGTTAAATAAAAAACTGAAAAAGTAATTCATAACAAATAAATGTTAAGTTAACATTATCGTCCAGGAAATGTCGATTGATACCGCAATTGAAAAAAATAATTATATTTTATATAAATATTCTAGGTAAATTGTAGAACTTTATTATTTCGAGTTTTTATAGTAACACAAATAAATAATTTAATGCAGTATATTTTAGATAATACATTAGTTAAGTTATTGGTTGAAATATTATTGTTGAAATAAATATAACATGAATATATGAAAAGTATTTACTCGCTCGTATATTCAAATAAAGTCTAGTCTAAAAAACCTTAACCTTGTTACACTCTTTCTGCACACATCCTTTCTTGTTTTGGTTGTTAATGCCATCTACATATCTGTAACTTAGAGAAAAAGAAGAGAAAACAAAAATTCACAACAATCTACCGTTATAACTTCTCCCGTTATTTATTGACAAACAAAAATGTTTTGCTAGATTTAATTTGAATTATATTTAGTATTTTTCTAGATACAAACACGACAAGATGGTAGTTAAATTTAAGAAAGAAATGTATATGAATTACAAATATTATAATGAGATTTTAAAAAACAAAGCCTTCTTGGATATCAATAAACAAAAATGAGAAATGTCGTAATCCCAGAACTGATATTTTTTTGTGTACTCTTCTCAGAGGTGAAAACATGTATACACCGATACGAATTCAACACGCTATAAAAAATGAGAGTCAGAGGTTTCGAAGAGACGGAGACGAGGAAATTTGTCTCTCTCGATTAGTTTTTTCTCTCTGACCCCAAGTTAGGTTAGGTTAGGTTATAGTGGCTGTCCAAGATGGAAACGGACACACTTAGGCCAGTTACATGGCCCATTGTGATACCACATGAATCTTGAGGCTTCCTCCTAAGATCAATGGAACCAGTTTGAGTCCCTTACGAAACGTGAGAGGGTGATTATGCTTTAGATCGCTTAGATCGTTAAAGAAGAATTCTCCTAGGTGATTCTTGCGTTTTCGAGCCAGAGCAGGGCATGTGCAGAGAAGATGAAGAACTGTTTCTTCCTCTTCCTCGTCCATACAGCTTCTGCAAAAGTCATTTGAGAATACGCCTAATCTCGTGGCGTGCTTTCCTATTAGACAGTGTCCGCTTATGACACCTATTATCGAGCTTATATGCGATCTGCTTAGAGAGAGCAAGCACCTTGAACGTTTTAAATCCAGTGTTGGCCAGATGTTTTTTGTGACTTGACACGTGGTGATGTTGTTCCAGCTGGTGCCTGCCCTCCTCACAGCGTCTTGCATTAGCAACAGTTTACAAGTAGCGATTGGTATGCCAGTACGTGCCAAACGTGGTAGGATGGGCTGTACTGTACCGTTCCTGGCGAGTTCATCTGCCTTACAGTTACCTGGAATGTCTCTATTGCCCGGCACCCAGCAAAGGTGAATATTAAACTGTTGTGCCATCTCCATTAGAGATGATCGACAGTTATGGACTGTTATAGAGTTGGTAGAGACAGAGTCCAGAAATTTGATAGCGGCCTGACTATCTGAGAAAATACGGATATCAGATGTTGATATCACGTTTTCTTTAAGCCAGGACAAGACTTCTTTTATCGCCAAAAGTTCCTCCTGGAACACGCTACAATGATTGGGAAGGCGGAATGAGAGACTTAATTTCAGTCGTTCAGAGTACACACCTCCACCAACCCCTTCTTTTGTTTTTGACCCATCTGTAAAGAAATGGATTGACTCATCTTCCAGGAATGTCCTATCCTCCCAAAAAGATCTGGGAGGTATAGAAATTTCTGTCGAATTGCAGTTGGGGGATGGTGTAGTCTGTGTGCTTTGGAATTGATTCTAAAGAACTAAGAATTACGGAGTGGCCAATGTTGTTGTTAGTCCACTGCGACGAAGCTTTGAGGCGAATAGCAGAGCTTGCAGCTATTTGTTTGCTAAAAATGTCAAGAGGTGTTAGGTAGAGTAAGGTGTCTAGTGCCGCAGATGGGGTCGTGCGAAGCGATCCGGTTATACATAGGCAAGCTGAACGTTGGACTTTATTTAATTTATCCCGGTTTATACCTTTCTCTAAAGCAGTCCACCATACTGCCACACCGACACCGTACATTAAAATCGGTCTGATTACCGATGTGTATAGCCAATGCGTGATTCTGGGTTGTAAGCCCCATTTATTACCGATGGCTTTTTTGCAAGAAAAGAGAGCTACAGTAGCTGTTTTGACTCTTTCCTGTAAGTTGCGTTTCCAATTTAGTTTTTTGTCTAAGACAAGACCCAGGTATTTAGCCTCGTCTGATAATTTTAATTGGATTCCTTTAATATGGGGAGGGTTGACAAATGGAATTTTGTATGTCCTTGAAAATAGGACTAAATCAGTTTTGTGTGGGTTAACGCCCAGTCTAAACTAACCAAACGATCGTCCTGGAGAAACTTCTACAGCAACGTGGAAGATTGCTCCGAAGCATCCAGGCTTCGCAAAATCCTCTCCAAAAATCCAATCATGCCAAGCTGCTTGAAAAACGCCTCTGGCCTCTGGACCAATTCAAGCGAAGAATCGCTCAACTTGCTACTAGACGTTCACTTTCCTGGTAGCTCTAATATTATTAATAACATTGAACTTAATAATGGTGACAATACTTTACAACCCCCACAAGGTCTAGTCACTAGGGAAAAACCCAAATGGGCTATTAACAGCTTTAAACCATATAAATCTGCTGGTCCGGATGGTGTAATTCCAGCCGAACTGCAAGAAAATGCAAGTTTTCTAATACCCATCCTAGAAAACATCTTCAAGGGATGCCTTAATTTGGCATACATCCCGATGTCTTGGAGACAAGTTAAAGTTGTTTTTATTCAAGGAAAATCCAGCTACGTAAACCCTAAAGACCTAAGACCTATCAGCTTATCATCATTCCTTCTCAAAACTTTTGAGCGTTTGATCGATATTCACTTAAGGGCAAGTATTGATAAGTCCCTCCTTTCAAAGGCTCAACATGCCTACAACAAAGGGAAAACAGTTGAAACGGCTCTACCCAGTATAGTACGTAAAATCGAATATTCCCTCCATCATAAAGAGTACACCTTAGTTGCCTCTTTAGACATAGAAGGTGCATTTAACAATGTCGATACCTCTGCAATTGCACGTGTATTGACATCTCTGAAAGTAGATAAGTCGATCAGCGAATTGATTAATCAGATGCTGATAAGCAGGATTATCAATTCAAAACTGGGCGATTTTACTACACAAAGGGGTGTCAGCATAGGTACGCCACAAGTTGGTGTCCTATCCCCTCTCCTCTGGAATTTAGTAATAAATGAATTACTTACTACTCTAGAAAGAGAGGGATACAGAGTGTTTGCCTATGCGGACGATGTTGCTATTGCAGTAACGGGTAAACATCCCAATATACTAAAAGAACTCTTACAAAACGCTTTAAATAAGCTCACCAGATGGGCTAATCGGTGTGGACTAGGCGTTAACCCACAAAAAACCGACCTTGTCCTCTTCACAAGGAAATACAAAGTCCCACACATTGACCCTCCCCTCATAAATGGTGTACCACTTAAATTCTCTGAACAAGCAAAATACTTGGGTCTCATTTTAGATAAGAAATTAAGTTGGAAACCTAATATTCAAGAGAGAATAAACAAGGCCACAGTAGCCCTGTTCTCCTGTAAAAAGGCCATTGGTAATAAATGGGGCCTACAGCCCCGCATTACACACTGGCTATACATCTCGGTCATAAGACCGATCCTTACTTATGGAGTAGTGGTATGGTGGACGGCCCTAGATACAGCGACAAATCGCGATAAACTCAGCAAAGTCCAACGAACAGCCTGCCTGTGTATGGGAGGAGCACTTCGCTCCACCCCCTCCGCTTCACTAGATGTTCTGTTCCATCTAATACCGTTGGACATTTTCAGCAAGCAAACGGCCGCTAATACTGCCATACGGCTTAAGGCCTTCTCTCTGTGGATCAAATAATGGAATTGGCCACACCACTATTTTGAACTCGTTCAGAACTATAAACAGTAATATTGACTACACCATACCCCATCCTCAGTTTAATAACTATAGCTTCAAAGTGACTATACCTCCCAGGTCTTCTTGGGAGAATACATCATTTTTGAACGATGGTCCTATAAACTTTTATACAGACGGATCAAAAACGGAGGATGGGGTTGGTGGAGGCGTATACTCAGATAGACTAAATTTAAGTCTCTCCTTTCGTCTACCCGATCATTGTAGCGTGTTCCAAGCTGAAATACTGGCTATAAAAGAAGTCCTATCCTGGCTAAGAGAAAACGTTATATCAACTAATGATATACGCATGTTCACGGATAGCCAAGCCGCGTTAAAGTCCCTAGACTCAGTCTCCACAAATTCATTAACAGCCCTAAATTGTCGATCATCTCTTACGGAGATGGCTACACAGTTCAGCATTCACCTTTTCTGGGTGCCGGGCCATAGAGACATTCCAGGAAATTGCAAAGCTGACGAACTTGCAAAAAGCGGAACAACTTTACCTCTGCTGGCTCACAATGCTAGCATAGGTATCCCCTAAGCTACATGTAAGCTCATGCTAAAGCAAGATACCATAGAGAAAACAAACTCCAGGTGGAATAACACCACCACTTGTGTCGCAACTAAACTAATTTGGCCTATTCTTAGCGCCAGGCGCTCAAAACAATTAATCTCTCTGAGTAGATTGCACATTAGCTACGTTATAGGTGTCCTGACTGGGCACTGCTTAATAGGAAGGCATGCTATTCGACTCGGAGCCCCTGCAAATGATTTTTGTAGGAGTTGCATGGACGAAGAAGAAGAAGAGACAATCTCTCATCTTCTGTACACATGCCCTGCCTTATCACAAAGACGTAGAATCCACCTTGGAGACTACTACTTTAACGATACCAGTGATCTAAAGAATTCAGACATTACTTGTCTCCTACGCTTCATTCGAAGCTCCAATTGGTTCAACGAGTTAAGCTGATTAACTGATCCATGTGGTATCACAACGGACCATACTTTGGTCTAAGTGTGTTGGACCAACAGCCACTTTAACCTAACCTAACCTAACCTAACGCCCAGTCCACACCAATCAGCCCAAAGTATTAGTCTGTCTAAGGCATTTTGTAAGAGTTCTTTTAACGTGTTAAGATGCTTTCCTGAAACTGCTATAGCAACGTCGTCCGCATAGGCTATCACTCTGAAACCCTCCGCATTCGGAGTAGTTCGGATTTCATTCACCACTAGGTTCCAGAGGAGAGGGGATAGAACACCACCTTGCGGTGTCCCTCTACTAACGAATCGTCTGCCAGAAGAGTTGCCCAGTTTTGAGTTAATTATCCTGCTAGTAAGCATTAAATGAATTAACTCCCGAAGCGAGCTTTCTACATTTAGAGATGTTAGTGCAGATGTGATTGCAGATGTGTCCACGTTGTTAAGGGCACCTTCGATGTCAAGGAAAGCAACCATAGTGAACTCTTTATGATGGAGGGAATATTCGACGGTGCGTACTAAGGTGTGTAACGCTGTTTCCACCGATTTACCTTTACAGTAGGCATGTTGAGACGAAGACAGAAGCCTTGTATCAATACTTGCCCTTAAATGGATATCAATCAATCTTTCCAAGGTCTTAAGAAGGAATGATGATAGACTTATAGGTCGTAGATCTTTAGGATTAACTTGCGAGCATTTGCCTGCCTTGGGTATAAAAACAACTTTAACTTCTCGCCATGCCGAGGGAACATGGACCAGGTAAAGACAGCTGGTAAAAATTGCCTCAAGGATTGGTGCAATTATGTCAGAAGTCTTTTGTAGCTCGGCTGGTATTATTCCATCTGGTCCTACAGATTTAAATGGTTTGAAGCTGTTGAGAGCCCATTGTAGCTTGTCCCTTGTGATCAGACCTTGTGGATATGTTGTATTGGGACTTGAACGTATATAACCGTTGCAAGTCTCGGTAAGAGAACTTCCAGGATAATGAGTATCCAGTAGTAAGTTCAGCGATTCATTACTTGAATTTGTCCAGGAGCCGTCTGCATTTTTCAAGCAGCTTGGCATCGCTGGATTAGTTGAAAGAATTTTCCGTAACCTAGAGGCTTCAGAAGTTTCTTCTATCGTGCCACAGAAGGATCTCCAAGAAGATCGTTTAGATTTCCTTAGTGCCTTCTTGTAAATTCTTAGGGATTCTTTGTAAGAATCCCAGTGAGAGGCTAGTCTTGCGGCTTTGGCTCGGTTGAAAAGTTTCCTGCATTCTTTCCTGAGTGAGTCAAGCTCTGAGGCCCACCATTGTGGTTTCCTCTTTCCGCTTATGTGTATAAGTGGACAAGCAATTTCTAGCGATCTGTTCATAGCTGAGGTAAGGTCATTGACTTTGTTGTCAAGTTCATTAGCGTTAGAGGAAGGACAAGATAGTCCAGGTTTTAGTAAACTCTGTAATGAGTTCCTGTATGAAGCCCAATCAGTTTTCCGATAATTTCGAAAAGTCAATGGACTCGGGTTATCATCCACATTGATATTGAACTGGATATATCTATGATCAGAGAACGAGTGTTCTTTGGGTACTTTCCAGTCCAAGATCATATGGTGTATAGTATCTGAGACAATAGTTATGTCTAAGACTTCTTGTCGAGTTTTAGTTATGAAGGTTGGTTCATTTCCAACATTACTTACTAAGAGGTTAGTACCAAGAATATAATCAAAAAGAGACTCATCTCTGTCGTTGATATTGGTACTTCCCCATACCGTATGATGAGCGTTAACATCGCTCCCAATAATAAGGCGGATCCTTTGCTTTTCCGCTTCAGCGACGATTTTCTCCAGGGGTTTTCCAGGGAGAGGGCCAAAGTGGTCATGGCCAAGATACGCCGACACTAGCCAGAAACTTCCTTTGGTTGTTTCCAGCCTAGCTACGGTGGTATCTTTGTGACTGAAATGATGGAGTAAAAATACATTAATGATACGTTTCACTAGTAAGCAAGATCTAGGTTCACCTTTATCTGTCACACACAGTGTGTAGTACCCAGGAGTCCTGAGTCCTCGAACAACGGATCTCACAATCCATGGCTCTTGGATCAGGACAATGTCTTCCCCGTTTCTTGCCAGCCGGAGAAGAAGTGAGGCCGAGGCCTTTATGGAGTGCTGGAGATTAATCTGTACTAACTGCAGCATTTTGGCTACAATTAGGCAGATCAACCTCCACCACGGTTTTGTTCTGATCCTCTGAGTCTGAGGATCAACCCAAGAGTTCGTCCTCGCTCAGAAGGATCATGTTGAGGTCGTCCTCAGTCTCCATTAAGGATGGACTGTCTACGACTTTTGTAGAGGGCGGAGTCGCTATTGGAGAAGGCATGGGTGCATCGTCACCCTCTGTTAGGAGAGAAGACGATGTCCCAGGCCCACCAACCGCTAGTTCATCTTCGGTTGTTTTAGGAGGCCCGCTATCCGCGTTAACCTCATCTTTTTTATAGATTTGAATTTTAATGGTTTCGAAACCATAGTTTATAGAGCCATTGTTTAAGGCTAGAGGAACCAAGGATTCCTTATTGAGTACCAAAATGGCACTCCTATAAAGATTCTTCACCTCCTCTAGCTTGGCTATCTTCCAGTTATGCGTCGGAAGGGACGGGTTACAAACTCTGATCATCTCAAGAATGTCCTCGATACCAGCAGGTTCGATTGTGATCCAAATGTGGGCTCTAGGTCTGCTGGGAATGTCTTCCTTAGCGACAACCTCGAGCTTCGCACCTGGCCAAACTTCACCTAACCGGCTGACAGCGAGCTTGTATAAGTCACAAGACCTCTAATCGCCACAAACCATCAGTTTGACATAACCTTGATGCCAACCCCCATCGCTTATGGTCCTGGAAGCTCCCTAAAAATGCTTAAAAAGCTACCCGAGAGCTTAACCTTGACCAACTGCCAACGATCATCCGATATTGTGCCATCATCACCGCTCCTGTCAATGACCGCAACCACGACCTTGCCCTTCGCGACGTCATTGAAACTGGCTTGTTTATTGATGGGATTGAGAAGAGTGCTGGTGTTGTGCACCCGAAGCCGTTTTAGTGTTGGCACAGCCCCCTCAAGAGACGTAGGGTCCTTATTGGTCCTTGTTGCAGCAAGTACGCTTTTAGCCCATTCTACGCTAGCGGTTTGCTGCGTTGTCCTTTCAGCCCCCGATGATGCTCCAGAGGCCTTTAGGATTTTCGCCGCTTGCCGCCTTTGTGTATATAGTCTTTTTGAGAGTTTCCCCTTTCCATTTCTGGATGTACTCTCATTAGTAGTGGTAGGGCCATTTTTCACAACCCTACCACTACTGAAGTTAGGGATCGCTTTTTTCATACTCTCGTTGCTACTAACAGCAGAGGATGGTCCATGGATTGCCACTACTCCCTTTTCTGTGTTGGACGCAGGAGATACAGCAACAGGCTTTGACGCCAAACTGCCGCCCGGTCCTGAAGAGATACCGGTCTCATCCTTATTTTCATTTTTGTTTTCTGTTTTGTTCATCTTGGTCCCACGAGTTGCGAAGAAAAGAGGTCCGTCTGCACAGAGATTCGCATGTACAGATAAGGCTAGTTAATCCGGAGGTCGCCAGGTATCCGGATACTCCGTTAGAGACTGGGCTATTTTTGAATTGCGCCCCCAGCCAGGCTGATCATCGGCACGGGTCGTTTAACACCTTAGATCCAGCCCAATAAAGATGAGCGGTGGTAGGAGAGGAAGAGATAGGGTGAGGAGTCAGTTGATGTTAAATCATCATTCTGATATGTAAGGAAAAGATTGGGATTCGGTAACAGCAATTCAGCTAGGTTACCTAGAGTGAGAAGGAGCATAGGAGATAGGAGCGCTGTCTAGCTTTTTCGCCATTACAACGTGGGAGGTGGGATGGGAGTTGGTGACATAAACGTAGGCTGGTATGCCTTATTTATGTGGGAGTGGATGATGATTCTGGGAAGGTAGAGGGATAAGAACGTCCTTTAATACTTGAACCAAAAATACTCCATTTACCAAGATGGTAATCTTTCGCACGTTTCACTTCCCAAAACACGTTTGATCAATTGTTGTATTTGTAATTTTTCCAATTATAGGCTTTTTACACCAAGCCCAAAACCGGGGTTTCGGCAAAAAGTTTTCGAAAACCCGAAAATCGTTCACACCGAACATTTACACGTTTTCATTTGACATTTAAATTTGTTTGACACCGGCTGTCAAATTTTGTATTGATGAAAAAATTTGTGAGTAAAAAGTTTTGTTTTTCTTAAATTATTTGTGAAAATAAAATGAATTCTAACCAATTGAAATTGATTTTAATGCATAATAAGAAAGTTGAACAAAATTTTGTTCAACTTTTTTTCATTATCACAAGCCTCTATCATAAAAAATACGTCGTTTTCTTTTGCAAACCCTGGAACTTCGAAAGAAAAGAAAAGCTTTAATTGATACAATTGAAAATCATAATCGACAAAGATATATGGGAACAAAGGTTAGCTTGTTATAGCAATTCAATTAGTAGGAAGCTATGTATATATCTAAATATTTTATACAGGTACGTACATACCAGCACATTTTGGGAACGTGAAATGCTAGTAAACGAGAATGAGTATTTCAAACAACATTTCAGAACGAGCCGCAGAACTTTCGATATACTCTGCAATGAACTAAAGGATCTGGAAATGCAAGATACAAACTTTAGCCTTATGTAGGTACTTATCAAGTTGATTTTCAGGAAGACAAAGATCTATACGAGCTTCAAAAGAACATATGGGATCCCGTCATTGAATGGTTTAACAAACGTTTCGATACGAACATACAAACAGCTCCCAGTACATCACCACCCACCGTCTCGGATGCGGATAAAATGAAAATATCCAAGTACTTCCTTTCACACAGTGAAGATGTTCTATATGGTATGTATTCTCTCAAGATTCGATTTTTTGAAAATTCTTGAAGTGCAAACATTCTCCTGAGGATTTTTCCGTCGACACCCTTGAGTCTATAATCCTTTCTTGTGATGTGATCGAGCAGCATATCTGCGCAAACAAGACCATAAAACTAGCTCGTCTCGAAGAAAAGTTTCACATGAAGTTCTGGGGACGGATGGAATAGGCTCACGACATCAACCAACAAGAACTACAAGCTTGGTTGGCTGCAGCTATTGTCTTTGTTCATTCCAACCGGTCCGAACAATTCACGAAAGAGAAGCTAATTGTGTAGAAAATATTTATACGATCAAATCAATAAAAAACAAAACTGTTACAACAAAAATTAATTTTATTTAAAGCATTTTCTTTTTTCTTTCACAACAAACTCAATCTAAAATACTGCTCATGACTATTGCTTCTGTTGGCCAAATATGCCTTTAGAACCGCCATGAATTGTGGCCGTCCAAGCAGCTTATAGGCGGGGTTGAGAAGATTCTGAACGATTTCGTGTAGGTCCTTATGGCCGGAGCAGAAAAGGTCAATTCCTAATTCCAGATTCGTACCAAAATCACACTCGCCTGGCTTGTCCAAAGCACTGAGGATTTTCTTGATGTTGGCATCGCTGTCCATCAAGGGGTGATAGCCCACTGCTGTGGTTTTATTCACTGGAACAAAGATTCCCACATTGTGGAATGTTTTGGCGCAAATTTTCCTTGCTCGCTGCGACTTAGCCTCCAACAGAGATTTTCTTTTATACTTATTCTCCTCCACAAATGAACTTATCGCCTTTCTCATATCTCCCAAGCCTTTGTGATTGAACGAAGTCACCGGAAAGTCTTTCTCCAGGTAGTAAGCGAAAGCGTCGAATATATTTGTGGCGACGAGTTCGAAGACGCATCCCTTGGAAACGTCATTAAGACCTATGAGCAAGTCTTCCTCGTCCTTGGGGTCGTCACGCCAGTAGCCATAGTGAATTCCGGTTCCGCGCTTAACAAAGAGCGCTTAAAACTCTGGAGGATCATAGAAGAACCGCCAGTGCCGCAAATAGTCGCCGGGGCTTTTATTCTCGCCGTTGGAAAATTTTCCATATTCTGTAAATAAAAAACAAAAAGCAATAAATCTTATTTACTTATTATTGTTTTACGTACATGTTTTTGTTCCATAGATTACATTTTATAAATGCAGAACATAGAAGAAAATATACATAAACAGATATAAAGCAGAGGTTAGTGTAGAAAAATATTTTTGAGAAAGCCATTAATATTTTAGGTATGTTGAAATTTCCGCTTCAGCTAACTTTCATCAACTTAAAAAAAAAAATTAGCATTAATAGCAGCCAATTATTTCATAGCATATTTAATTGTTCACATTGTAAAATGTCTAGAAATGTTCATATGCTAAAAAATTCGTAATTTTATTTGAAGCATAGAAGATAACATTATTTAGTCAAGAAGTTTGCATTTTGGCGCGTTCACCAATTTTATTTTCTATTGGGTGTTCGGTTTTCCCATACTGGAATAAAAAGTTACTTAAATCTATTTATTGCACTCATTTAGTTGGTATTGTGTGTAAACATATTGCCTATTTCTATTCCTTAAAGATGCTTTACACAAAGAAAATTATTTTTTAGACATGGTTCCCTCAAATTTGTATTCCAAAATCTAACTACAAACAAAATTCTAACTCTAACATAGTCCCTCAAAAAGAAATTTTCAGGAATATTCATGCAACAGAAAAACTAAAATTTGGTCTTGCAATTATCGAACTGCTTAAATGATGAAAATACTAATCTAATTGAGGAATCTGAACTAGCTAAAGTTGGCAATGGAACTTCTCAAATATGCTTCTCGTAGCATTGTCTGTACAAAAAAAAAATACGGAGACAACCGCCATTGTTTCCACCTGAACTTTTAACGTCACCAAAAAAAAATTCTTTAAGCAAACTACAGCTCAAAAAATTGTCTGTGTTGTTGTTTTACAAAGTATTGAGTTACACTTTTGTCCATTTCCAATTATACTTAACCAGTTGCAGCTCATATTGTGTTCGCAAATAATTTAAGTAAACAAAAAACAGCACTAATAAATCATTAAATATGTATTTGGTCAATCTTATTTTATTTAATAAACATTTACAACATTTATTTGGATTGAAATTAAAAAGCTATACAAATCTTCCAATTTAAGACCATGTCAGCACTGCATATTCTGTTGGTTTTAGTCCGGTATTACACAGCGCATGTATTTAATGCGCATTAATCGGCTATTTTGTTTTGAAGAGTCATTCGGTGATGCGCGCATTATTACACGAAGACTTTTCGGATTTTTACGTCTGTGCATTCTTTTGACAGATATCTTTTATTTCTACTTTCGTTGCTCGCTTGGTGTACCCAACTCACGGTTGCCACATTGGTCATTTGTGACCAAATTTAATTTTTAATTCCATTTGCTCATATTTTTCGGAAACGAAAAAATATGTTCAACAATTTGAGTAACGAAAACGTTCTTTTAACATACTCACTTGGCTAAACAGAAACAACGGTTAAACTCATTTAAGCAACTTTGTGTAAATAATAACTTTATTAAAAATATAAGCTCTTGATCTGAATTGGACTTAAGGAACAGAGAGAATTATCTACGCATTACACAAGCCGTAAAAATTCTCAAAATCGAACCTTTCTACTTTTAATAAAATTATTGTCAGAACTTATATACTGTGATCTCATGTTAAAACGCTTTGTTTTTATATTTCGTCATCTTTATTTAAGTTTATCTAATTTAATGAAGTTTGTTAGGGATTTTGTGAGTTTATTTGTACGTAATTAAAAAATAAATCTCATCTGCATAATATGGAAAATATGTTAAACAAAATGTGATGAATTCAATAATCTGTGTTTACAAATTTTTCGGACTTGAATTATTATGTTTGTAATTTTTACCTACAAGTAAATAAAGAAATAATAAATCGGGTGGCGCAACAGTCCGTTGAGAACTAGGGCCTAGTGACTTACAACTCTCAACCATTCCTGTGTGCGAGTACTGTTGTCAGGAATGGAGGGGACCTACAGTTTTAAGCCGAATCCGAACGGCCAATTTGAGAAAGCACTTTTCATGACAAGAATTACTCTTGGAGAATTTGTCAATTCCTCGCAAGAGGCAGTACCCGTGAAAAAACTTTAGATGGCATAGGCAGGGATCGAACCCAAGACCTCTGGCATGACAGTCCAACGCACTTACCATCATGCCACGGGTACTACTTTACCTACAAGTGGTCATGTTTATTTTCAAATTTGGACACACATTTTTTTTTTCCAGTAGTGGCAACCGTGGATATACCTATCGTCCACTTGAATTCACTTTCGTGTCCCATGTTTAGGTATTAGTTCTACTAAAAACGAACACGAAGTGGAGATTCGGTTTTGTGCACTCAACAGGAAAGGTTGCCCGCAGAGCAGACAAGCTAAATAGGAAAAAAAATAAACTTTTATACACTTAATAAAACAAATAGCGTGACAAAAACAAGAATAGTGGTAGCCCCACCGAAGCAAGCAAATTCTCACGTAAGTCTTAGCACTTAAGAGCAAAAAAACCCAAATAAATTTTGACCTGTAAGCTATAACCTCACTTAATGAAAAGGGGTCTGCTTGATACCTCGCCCGTCCAATACAGAGAAGAAAAGCGCAGAACTTTGCCTACTATATTAGCTTTTCCATCCACAAAACCCTCTGAGCCGACAATGTCATCTCCAGCAATAACCGTTGATATCCTCAAAAAGATCCTAGAGGAAAGTAACATAAAACTCGTCAATGAGCTCCCTTCAAAAGCCGATTTCCAGGTACTACATGCAGAGCTTTCTGGCTTAAAGATAAAATATGACGAAATTTCGGCCAAGGTTGTACACCTGGAACATCGTAACAACGCATTGGAGGAACAGGTCGACAAATTATTGCAGCGTAGTTTAGAGACAAATGTGGTGGTACATATACCCGCAGAAGAGAATACGGACATGAACGAAAAAGCAAAGTCTGTTTGCGCGGACTTATTAGGCAATACCGACCCGAACTGTAGAATTGAGTATGCGCACCCGGTAGCTAATCAGAACAAACGCACGGCAATGATAGTTGTGAAACTTAATTCGCGTAATGCTGCATGGGCAGTGCTACGTAACACGAAACAGCTTAAAGGTACACAGATTCACATCCATAAGGATCTCCCGTAGAACACTCGACGAAAAATAAGTAACCTGCTACCCATTGCCAAATTCCTGCGTCATAAGTTTCCTCTTGTGAAAACCCAGATGAAAGATGATAATCTTTATATAAAGGACAGGCTTTTTAATTGGGATTTGGCGAACGGATTAAAATGCGGCTCTAATGATCCAGTGGAGGTTTTGCAAACAATTTTTGGTGGCAATCTCAATTTGTTTTCTAGCATGGATTATTTTATGAATGAAGTTCACCGAGCAACGAAAAACATAAATAATGTCAAATCCAAAACGTCAATGATGGGATTGTCAAATGTTGACAGCGTTCAATCGCTAAAATTGCGTGAAACAGCCGCTGTGCAGAATTTGGGTGTACACACAAGCAAGAGCGCGAGGCAGCAGTTAATTGGCGGAGCACACGATGCAATGGAATGAGAAGAAATCGTCTACTAGAAATCAATTTTATATTTAGATTTAAGAGTATTAGGATATAATGTCGCAGGACTTAAAAATAAATTTTTTTAATGGATTTTTTTAATTATATTAAAAGTTTTGATATTTTTGTACTGTTTGAAACGCATGTATTGGAAGATGAAAAGGATAAATTCAATGGGATATTTAATAACTACGATTTAAAATAGATACCAGCGATAAAATCTAATGTATTTGGAAGAGGAAGTGGAGGTGAATTATTTGGCTACCGTAAGAACCTTGAAGCAACTACTCCAAACTTCAAGCGTTTTGGTGAAATGGATGTTCTAGAAGTACAAATTATGGGAACTACCCTCTATATTGTACCTATATATCTTAATTGTTCAAACTGGTCAAGAGATTGCGACAGACTTTGTGATACGTTACAGTTTATAGGGTCAATGGATGTACTTCTTGTAGGAGATTTCAACGCGAGGATCGGATTATCCCAGAATAATTTTGTAAGTGGAACCGCATCAGATATTATAAATCCAACTCACAAATCAAAGGATGAATTCTGTGATGTGAAGGGTGCCAAGATACTGGAAGTTGCTGATTCGTTGGATGCAAGAGTTTTGAATGGAAGCTGCCAAGGAGACCCAAATGGGGAATATACGTTTATTCGTGGAACTGCGTGCTCAGTGATAGACTATTGCTTTGTGTCAGGAAAGTGGAACGCAATTATGAAGGATTTTAGGATATCTACACAAATTTTCTCTGACCACATGCCCTTAGAAATCACTTGTTTAGTCTCAAGTGCAGATGATAATGTGCACACTAAGCAACTAGGATTACTACCAAAATTAAAATGGAGAGATACGAGTACATTTAAAACTATTTACCAAAATAATCTAAACATGGAACTGGAGAAAAAAAGAGTAGAGAGCATCCCAACGCAAATGGAGGACCTTACTCAAATTATAATTGGAGCTGTGCCAGAAAGTACCAAAGGAAAACGAAAGGATACGGGTAAACAATTATGGTTCGATGCTGAGTGCCGGAAAGCCAGACAAAAATCCTTTGCATTCTTGCGGCTCCTAAGGAAGCACAATACAGATCTCTCTAAAAGTATGTACGCAGCAGCTAATAAAAGCTTTAAGAAACTCCGTCTATCCAAGAGGAAACAACTGGAGGAAAAAAATTTTGCTATCTTGAATTCATCAAAATCTTCTGCAGATTTTTGGAAAGCCGCTAAAATTATCACTGGAAGAACCAACACAATTTCAGCAACATTGCATGCGTTTGAGCTCCGTGAGCATTTTAAGAGCCTACTTAACGCTCCGATATTCTCTCCGCTTACGCACTATGCAGCCCCTTTTTTTAGTGATGATCTCTTAGATGCGCCGTTTACAACTGATGAAGTACAGAACGTAATAAATAAATCTAAGGCGGGAAAAGCTCCAGGTGATGACCGAGTACCAACAGAATTTTATAAAAATTGTTCTTTTGAATTCGTAGCCGCCTTAACAAAAGAATATAATAGAATATTTGAGACAGCAACTGTTCCTGCAAGCTTTAAAAGGGCAATTATATATCCACTGCACAAAAAAGGATCATACGATAACCCCGAAAATTACAGAGGCATCTCTTTTTTGAATACATCGGCGAAGCTATTTAGTGCTCTGATTTTTAATAGGCTTACGCAGTGGGTAAATGCCAAGGAAATACTGTGCGAATTTCAAGCTGGGTTTAGGAGAAACTACTCGACTTTAGACCAATTATTCACCCTCTTTAATATTGCGGAAAGCTCCAAACGAAGGAAGAAAAAACTGTATGCTTTTTTCGTCGATTTTCGTTCAGCTTTTGATACAATCGCACGTGAAGCACTCTTTTATAAGCTATATAAATTAGGAATATCTTCCAAAATTGTAGTTTTATTAAAAGCAATGTACGAGAACAATGTGGCGTATGTATGGGATGGCGAGTTTGTTTCCGAGGAGTTCACAACACAAATGGGAGTAAAGCAAGGATGTGTCTTAAGCACTCTACTCTTCATCTTGTTTATAAATGATATCGTAGAAGCGACCGGTGGAGGAATCCAGTTTGGAAACATACGAATACCTGCTGTAATGTTTGCTGATGACATAGTTTTCTTGCCTGAATCTGTCGATGGAATGCAGCGAATGATGAATCGTCTTGAAAGCTACTGTAAACTTTGGAATCTGTCCGTCAATCTGGAGAAATCTAAAATGATGATCTTCAGGGAAGGAGGTGGTAGGCACGCAAACAACGAAAAATGGAGATATCAAGGAGAATATGTTACAATAGTGCGGGAGTATAAATACTTAGGGGTGATAGTCACGGCAAACCTCAGCATGAGAAAACATTTCCAAAGTAAGCTGGCCGATGCAAAAAGGGCAGTTTCTTCAGTGTGGAGCCGATGCATTGATAATAAATACATTGATCATAGTTCGAAGAATTCGAACTAGTCGAAAGGTTTCTGAGGTATTTTTTAAAAAGGATTTTTCGATTACCAGCTTGCACACCAAACTATATGCTGCATTTAGAAACAACAGTTCCACCATTATTTTTCGAAACTCTTAAGATTCACTTTGAATATATTATTAAAATATTTGAGATGGATGAAGGAAGGTTACCAAAACAAATACTGCAGCACACCTTAACTACCAGGGGAAATCTTGTAATGAAGTGGGAGGAGTTGGCAAATGTTCTTGGTGAAAACTCCCGAATCTCATCCGAAATAAGTTCTATGGACCTAAGTAACTTGTTTAATGAGATCCTTGCGAAAATAAGCCACACTTATTATGAAAAATTTAAAACGGAAGCACAATCATCACAATACAGAATGATCTACAGCAAACTGAACTTCGACCTTAAAGAACTGACGTACTTTCAAAACAGCTTTTCACTCAACATGATAAGCGTTATATTTAAAGCAAGAGGAGAAATCATCCACTTAAACTATATACCGCATCGACCGGACCTTCCAATTTTGTGTGATCTTTGCAACCTTAAGGAGAGAGAGGATGTATATCATTTCATTGTCAGATGTCCCATCCTAAAAGAATTCCGGGTTAGGCATTTTGGTCCTATCCCCTCTCCTATGGAATTTAGTAATAAATGAATTACTAACTACTCTAGAAAGAGAGGGATACAGAGTGTTTGCCTATGCGGACGATGTTGCTATTGCAATAACGGGTAAACATCCCAATATACTAAAAGAACTCTTACAAAACGCTTTAAATAAGCTCACCAGATGGACTAATCGGTGTGGACTAGGTGTTAACCCTCAAAAAACCGACCTTGTCCTCTTCACAAGGAAATACAAAGTCCCACACATTGACCCTCCCCTCATAAACGGTGTACCACTTAAATTCTCTGATCAAGCAAAATACTTGGGTCTCATTTTAGATAAGAAATTAAGTTGGAAACCTAATATTCAAGAGAGAATAAACAAAGCCACAGTAGCCCTGTTCTCCTGTAAAAAGGCCATTGGTAATAAATGGGGCCTACAGCCCCGAATTACGCACTGGCTATACATCTCGGTCATAAGACCGATCCTTACTCATGGAATAGTGGTATGGTGGACGGCGCTAGATACAGCGACAAATCGCGATAAACTCAGCAAAGTCCAACGAACAGCCTGCCTGTGTATGGGAGGAGCACTTCGCTCCACCCCCTCCGCTTCACTAGATGTTCTGTTCCATCTAATACCGCTGGACTTTTTCAGCAAGCAAACGGCCGCAAATACTGCCATACGGCTTCAGGCCTCCTCTCTGTGGATCAATAATGGAATTGGCCACACCACTATTTTGAACTCGTTCAGAACTATAAATAGTAATATTGACTACACCATACCCCATCCTCAGTTCAACAACTATAGCTTCAAAGTGACTATACCTCCCAGGTCTTCTTGGGAGAATACATCATTTTTGGACGATGGTCCTATAAACTTTTACACAGACGGATCAAAAACGGAGGATGGGGTTGGTGGTGGCGTATACTCAGATAGACTTAACTTAAGTCTCTCCTTTCGTCTACCCGATCATTGTAGCGTGTTCCAAGCTGAAATCCTGGCTATAAAAGAAGTCCTATCCTGGCTTAGAGAAAACGTAATATCAACAAATGATATACGCATCTTCTCGGATAGCCAAGCTGCGTTAAAATCCTTAGACTCTGTCTCTACAAATTCACTAACAGCCCTTAATTGTCGATCATCTCTTACGGAGATGGCTACACAGTTCAACATTCACCTTTTCTGGGTGCCGGGCCATAGAGACATTCCAGGAAATTGCAAAGCTGACGAACTTGCAAAAAGCGGAACAACTTTACCTCTGCTGGCTCACAATGCTAGCATAGGTATCCCCTTAGCTACATGTAAACTCATGCTAAAGCAAGATACCATAGAGAAAACAAACTTCAGGTGGAATAACACCACCACCTGTGTAGCGACTAAACGAATTTGGCCTAATCTTAGCGCCAAGCGCTCAAAACAATTAATCTCTCTGAGTAGATTGCACATTAGCTACGTTATAGGTGTCCTGACTGGGCACTGCTTAATAGGAAGACATGCTATTCGACTTGGAGCCCCTGCAAATGATTTTTGTAGGAGTTGCATGGACGAAGAAGAAGAGGAGACAATCTCTCATCTTCTGTGCACATGCCCTGCCTTATCACAAAGACGTAGAATCCATCTTGGAGACTACTACTTTAACGATACCAGTGATCTAAAAAATTCAGACATTACTTGTCTCCTACGCTTCATTCGAAGCTCCAATTGGTTCAACGAGTTAAGCTGATTAACTGATCCATGTGGTATCACAACGGACCATACTTTGGTCTAAGTGTGTTGGACGTCCCAAACCAACAGCCACTTTAACCTAACCTAACCTAACCTTACCTAGGCATTTTGGTGTTACTTTGATGGATTTGGATGCAGTCATCGATATCTTGAATGGAAAATTTGGTTGGGAAATATTGTATAAATATATATCAACGGCGCTGAGATACAGAAAATGTATAATAGAAGAAGACTTTTAATCAAACAAATATGTATTATGTATATTATAGTATTAAATAATTGAACTTAAAACTGTCAATCTGGTAGACGGCCTTTGGCCAAACCATATTAAACTTAAGATGGAATTGTTAATTTAAAATCATTTTGTGTTAAATAAAGTTTTCAACAACTAACTAACTAACTTCATCACAAAAGTTGGATGGTCAGACATAACCTCCGCTGTTTTCGGATTACTTTTTACATGTTGCTGCATTCCGAGTGCATCCCGGCAGCTGCAGTTCGCATTTTCTGGGTGGTTTGCTGAGTAAGGACTCTTCTGCACTGTGATTCATCGCACAATGAAAAATAACTTGGAGATAACAAAATCTAAAAAAAAATCCAGTCAATACGACAAGAAACTCAAAAGGCTTGCTGCCGCCCAGTTACTCCTAAAACTAAGCGATGATCCCTGCTGCTCAAACATGGCACAGACACTTGTAACGCCTGCAAATCCTGCCTCCCACGTGGAATCAAACATGTCTCCAGCATCAATTCATCAAACTGACGCCGAAGTCTCCAACCTGACGACCGGCTGGCAATTACCGCCGAAAAAACATACCGCGAGGTCTGCATCACCTAACCTAGAAATGGAGGTTAAACCAAATGAAAATTCTTTCGCTCCACTGAATGTTAAACTAGTGATGTTGGCATCGCTGTCCATCAAGGGGTGATAGCCCACTGCTGTGGTTTTATTCACTGGAACAAAGATTCCCACATTGTGGAATGTTTTGGCGCAAATTTTCCTTGTTCGCTGCGACTTAGCCTCCAACAGAGATTTTCTTTTATACTTATTCTCCTCCACAAATGAACTTATCGCCTTTCTCATATCTCCCAAGCCTTTGTGATTGAACGAAGTCACCGGAAAGTCTTTCTCCAGGTAGTAAGCGAAAGCGTCGAATATATTTGTGGCGACGAGTTCGAAGACGCATCCCTTGGAAACGTCATTAAGACCTATGAGCAAGTCTTCCTCGTCCTTGGGGTCGTCACGCCAGTAGCCATAGTGAATTCCGGTTCCGCGCTTAACAAAGAGCGTTTAAAACTCTGGAGGATCATAAAAGAACCGCCAGTGCCGCAAATAGTCGCCGGGGCTTTTATTCTCGCCGTTGGAAAATTTTCCATATTCTGTAAATAAAAAACAAAAAGCAATAAATCTTATTTACTTATTGTTTTACGTACATGTTTTTGTTCCATAGATTACATTTTATAAATGCAGAGCATAGAAGAAAATATACATAAACAGATATAAAGCAGAGGTTAGTGTAGAAAAATATTTTTGAGAAAGCCATTAATATTTTAGGTATGTTGAAATTTCCGCTTCAGCTAACTTTCATCAACTTAAAAAAAAAATTAGCATTAATAGCAGCCAATTATTTCATAGCATATTTAATTGTTCACATTGTAAAATGTCTAGAAATGTTCATATGCTACAAAATTCGTAATTTTATTTGAAGCATAGAAGATAACATTATTTAGTCAAGAAGTTTGCATTTTGGCGCGTTCACCAATTTTATTTTCTATTGGGTGTTGCAATTACCGCCGAAAAAACATACCGCGAGGTCTGCATCACCTAACCTAGAAATGGAGGTTACACCAAATGAAAATTCTTTCGCTCCACTGAATGTTAAACTAGTGCTGAAAAGCTCCAGACACAACAGCAATATTGTTAACCAACTTCATCAATCAAACATTAACGACGACGCTCCTGCCACCGAGGGAAACAACAATGAATCTCCAGCTAGCACAACAGAAGTTTCGAACAAAGGAGAAAAATTGTATTCGGGTAAGTACTGTCCACCTATAATATTGAAAAACATTGACATTAGACAACTTATTATGGATCTTAAAAATAGTCCTGTTAAATTTTTATACGAAATAGTGAACAAAGGTAGTAGTAGTAGACTGTATGTTGACAATAGCCAAGTACATAGGGATCTGATGAACACACTGAGGAGTACCGAAAATGCTGAAGCATATTCTTTTACTTTAAAAGAAGACAAGACAACTAACGTCGTCCTTAGGGGACTTACATCTGATTATCCCCCTTCAGAAATTTTAAATGAATTAAAAACTAAATTTGCCAATATTTCCGATGTTTCGCTTTTCGAAACTTTGAGATCCAAACAAGAAAAAATTAAATACAACCTTTTTCTAGTCCGTCTCTGTCCGGGTTCGAGCGCGAGGGAATTAATCAAGTTAAAATATCTTTTCCATACCAGAGTTTACTGGGAGAAACCAAGGGTCAACCGGGGTGCTCTTCAATGCAGAAGATGCCAACAATTCGGCCACCTGGCCAAGAACTGTGCTTTCTCGTACAAGTGTGTCAAATGCACTAACAGACACAAGCCAGGTCAGTGCACTGTACTTCGTGAACAGGGCAGCAAGGCGGTCTGCGTAAACTGCGGCGAGGATCATCCCGCCAACTTCAGAGGATGCAAATCCTATAAGCTTTATGAAGCTCGCAGAAAACAAATTCTACATGAAGCCAATCTTAAAGGAGATCAAGCAAAAAGTCTTTCCCATGCTATCTCAAGAGGGGCCCACGTTGTCCCTGGAGTATCTTATAACAGTCATTTCAAATCCCAAAACTTAAATTCCCATGTACCCGACACTCCCAACTCCCCCAAGACACAAAATGGCAGCAATGTAATGGGTAATTTCATTGCACTTTCAAACGAACTCTTTGGTGTAGATATGAGAACACTTATTGGAAAAATTAGCAACTTTATGTCAAATCTTAGTAACTTCAAGTGTTTAGAAGATAAGCAAATGGCCTACTTTCATCTACTCACCGAATTAATCTCTCGTTCTTCAACATGATGTTATTAAAAATATTACAATATAACATTTCGTCCCTCGTTTCACATTCTCGGAGAATTGAATTGTATAAAATTCTCCAAGAAAACAATTGTGCTCTGGCTTTTATACAAGAGACACATCTATTTAACAAACACAAAGTTTTTATAGACAATTTCAATATCCTAAGAAATGATAACAAACAGGGAGTAGCTTTGCTTATCAAAAAAAATATTAAATACGAGACTGTAGATTTTGTTCAATCTGATTTTCCTTCTTTGTTCATTAGCATCAGCTGTTATGTGAATAACACCTTACAGAAATTTCCACTGGGTACTGTATATTTTCCCTCTAATGTTCCTACCTCTATTCTTACCTCAGAGTTAAATAAACTAGAATGTTTAGCCAATAGATTCGAGGGAGCAATCATCGGTGGCGATTTCAACGCCAGAAGCCCCAATTGGGGAGACCATTCACATAATATCAATGGCAGGTCATTAGAGAATTGGATTCACAACTCTCATCCCACACTTACAAATTTTTGCGCTAACAATCCTACTTATCCCAGAACTGCATCATTTTTGGATCACTTTTTGATCTCCAACCATCTGGTCAACACCATTAACCCAAATTTTTCAATCACTACTCTCCCCACCTTCTCGGATCACTGCCCGCTTCTCTTAAATTTCTCCCTACAAGAAGCTAACATCTGCCTACAAGAGCAATCAACTTCAAGGTCTTTTAAAAACACCAATTGGCAACTCTTTAGACATGAACTGGACCGCCGACTGGTTAGCTTCTTTCCTTCGGAATCATCCTGCCTCTTAAACGAAGTTATAGATGAACTTATTTTCTCCTTTAACGATGCACTCCTAACCACCTTAGAAGAAAATTCCACTAGCTCAACGTTATCTCCCAAAAAATACAAAAACCTCCCAGTAGAAATTGAAAACTTATATAGAATCAAACACCAATGGCAAAGAAGGCTTAAAAACATCTTTCACAATTCTTTCAACAGAACAAATGCTCGATACAAAGAACTTTCATCTCAAATTTCCCTTCTTAATAACATCATAAGAGAAAAGGTGAACATTTGGCTGAACAAAACCCTAAGCACTAGACTTTTAAAAATTACACCGGGCCGTGGGCTTTTAAAGAAGTCTTTAGAATTGTGGGCAACAAAAAGAAATTCTTCTGCAATAAAGTGACAGTGAATGATCAAACATTCTGTAACGAATCCAACGTGTTATCGGCTTTTGAAGAACATTTCAAAAGAGTTTACGAAGAGAAAGTGCCTCTCTACAACCCCTCCATCACACAAGAGGCCATAGAAGGTGTAAGCTCCATCTCTCACAACATTCCTCGACATATCTTTCTTTTTGATTCAGATAATTCCTCACTTAGCCCAACAGCAAACACAATCTTCACCAACTTTGAAAATGTCAAAAGCATCATAAAACACTTAAAGCCTAAGAAGTCCACCGGCCCCGACAATATTTCCAACTTTGCGTTAAAGAAGCTTTCCGAAAAATGCATCAAATTTTTAACTATCATATTTAATAATTGCATAAACAATGCTTACTTTCCAAAGCCATGGAAAGTTGCCAGACTTTTGCCTATCCAAAAAAAGCCAAACATTAGTGACATAAACAATTTTAGACCAATTTCCTTGCTTTCAAACACGGGTAAAATTCTAGAAAGATTAATCCTGGATAACTTAAACTCACCAACCGAAAACCCAATTGAAACAATTCCAGACTTTCAATTCGGTATCCGAAGAGGGCACTCCACCCTCCATGCGCTATTGAAGTTCCAAAACGATGTTGTCCTTAACCTTAGGGAAAGAAAAAGTACTACAGCGTGCTCTCTTGACATAGAAAAAGCATTTGACAGTGTCTGGAGGGTTGGCCTCCTATTTAAAATGTCCTTTCTTAACTTCCACCACAGGTACTGAACATACTCAAGAGCTTCCTTTCTGATAGATTTTTTTATATACAATTACAAGGTTCTAAAGGTAATATCTGCGAATGCAAAAGCGGTGTCCCACAAGGTTCCATCTTGGGGCCTCACCTCTATAACATATTTCTTCACGACTTCCCCCACCAATTCTCAGAAAACAACCTCACTTCCACTGGTCTCCTATACGCCGACGACACAATTGCATACTCAAGTCACGAGAGTCCTCTTTCCGCTTTGCGGATTCTTGAAAAGCATTTGAATGTGATCAACATCTTTTACAAAACCTGGGGATTTAAAATAAACATCCCAAAATCTGAACTCCTGTGCATCCGTAATGCTAGCGGAAAAGGGCCAGTCGGAGCGGTATCTGAAAGTAAATTTCTTTCCCTTAACCTTGACAATTCTACCATCCCGGCTACAAACAAAATGAAATATCTAGGTGTAAACTTTAACAAATTATTCAAATTCAATCAACATGCCAAAATTACTATTGAAAAATCAAGGAAAGTCACTAACATGTTCATGCCCTTCTTCAAGCATAGAGCCCTCAGCACCAAAACTAAGCTTCTTTTTTAAAAGACACTTATAAGACCTGTCATGTCATATGCATTTCCAATCTGGTTCTCTATCTCTCCTACGGTAGCGCAAACACTTGAAAAATTAGAAAGAAAAATTCTTAGACTCTGCGTTGGGAAAAACTTCGAAAATCGCACCAAACGTTACTCCAACACCTTCATTTACAACAACTCCAACGTCATTCCGCTGTTGAGATACAATCTGTTACACCTGGAAAAATGTATCTTTAATTTAGAATTTTCGGAAAATGACTTAATTAAACAGGTCATTGATTCACAGATGGGGTTCACTTGGGACAACACCAGTTACTTGTCTCCTCTAGGAGTTCGCTCGCTTGTTCTGAATTCCTCAGATACATCTCCCCCCATGTTCTACACTGAGGCCACTTCAGGCCAAAACCGTGGCTAAATTATTTCCTCTTATCTAATATAAATTAAAAAGTTAAAAACAAAAAAGATTACAAACAAAGAATTAAAATAAGAAAAAGCATTCTGTTCACTGTATTGCTATAAAAAAAAACATTCAAATTCAAATTCAAAGTGTCAATGTTATATCATATTATGGGTTGGCAGTGTTTACCCGATCTATATCTTATTCTATCAGTAATTTATCTAATTAGTATTAAATTTTCATCTATGCCTAGTATTTATATTTTAACGCCTTAACTTAAAATTCTATTTCTAAAATGTGATAATACTATGGTACAAATTGTGATAAAAAAAAACAAAAAGAAACTCAAAAACAAGACTTAATGTTACACTATCCTTATTGTATATGTATGTATCTACTTTATGTATTAATGTTCGTCGGTTTAATTTGATTGTACTATGTACAAATCGACTTCTTGAAACTAATATAAAAGATTCCAAATATGTATATATATTTTTTCAAATAATATAACCATCTCACTCACTTTTAAACAAAATGTAATTTTTTACCTTCAAAGAGATTTTAATTATTAGAGCGTTCTCGCTCTCAAAACTTATAAAAAAAAAGAAAGAGACCTTCAAATGCTGGCGTTCGTTATTTTTGTTATTTAATTTTAAGTTAGTATTAGTTTTGTATATATGTATATATGTTATTCAATTTGACGTCTCCAGTCATAGTAAAAGTAAATGTAAAATACTCTCATGAGCAAGAGTAGTCCAACTACATGTATATAAAAGTCAGCCACGAGGCATTTCATTCTAGTAATTTCAAAACCAGGCAATACGATATAGCCGCAGTTAACATAAGTTATAGATAAGAATACCTTTGTAAACGATTTTAAAGTCTCAATAAAGAATTCATTCATTCAACACGAAGTGAAGCAAATGCGAAAAAATACGAAGAAAAGGAAAGACAAACGTCAAAAACATGCAAGGAATAGCTTGTACGTGCATGCCGCGACAGATTTATTTCTATTTCATTTTTTATATCTTCCTTTCTCTTTCGCACTTCATTGATGCAAGGAAAAACATGCGCTATGTAATACCTGACTTAGGATTGTTTCGTTTTTGAACGAAGGCCAAAATGAAGCATTTAGATGTGCCTGAGGACTAAAATGAAGCATTTTGATGGGCCGGAAAACTAAATGTGAGAATGGTTTGGGTTTTGCATCATTTCACGCACACTTTCTCACATTTAGTGTGCAGTTAGCCTGTATGCAAACCGAAATGTCAGTCTGAGATTCCCATCTTGTTAAATGGAGTATTTTTGGTGTTGGCTTTCAGCTGGTATAACTTTACACAAAATTAAATAAAATTACAAGTACAACAATGTAAATAAACTGGATTTTGTTTGTGAAACATACGAAACGATTTCTTTTTCAGCTTTAAACATAATAAGTATATACTATACATAAATGATAATCTCGGGATTAATCCGGATACCGATCCATTGAAAATTCAATCAATACACGCAACTAGTTACTCTTAACTTTTAATGCAACAATTATGACCACATCTGAAAAATTAAATTAAAATAACAAGTGTTCGTTGATCATCGTTTTTTAAGAAAAAGTTAATTAATTTCAACACAAAATATTGTCAAAAAAAAAATGAAAAACTGGTAAGTTCAGTCGCATATAATTTGTTTATTTTTATTTTATTAACAAGAATTTATTAATCTTATGAAACCTATAACAAACAGTAGAATAAAAATTTGCTGATCAGCTTTCAGTGACATCTTAAAAACGCCCGCACTCCCAAGAAAATTCATAACTCAAAAATTTAATAAACTTGATTTACAAAACACCCATATCTCCAGCTGGATAATTTTCATTGCACAAAATCTTAACCTAACTCCCCATAATTTAAATAATAAAATTAATATATCACGTTTTGCTTAAAACTTACGTTAAATACAGTATATGGCCCATATAAATCAGGAATTATACAAATAATAGGGAGCGGGTCGAAATGCTGTATTTTAAAATACTGTATGGTTAAAATTCTACATCATACTCACGCTTGCCACTTGAAAAAAAAATTGCATGACCAAAGCTGAAAATAAAAATGACCAATCGTACCAAAATAGGACCAAAATAATTTGTGTCCGCAATGGACACAATGGACACTTTCCATAGAAAGTTATTGTAATCGGTACGATTTCCTGAATTGAAAAATTTGACATTTCTCGACGTTTCAAGGTTCCTAGAGTCTAAATAAAAGATTTTTAGAAAGATGTCTGTGCGTGCGTGTGTACGTACGTTCGGGAAGAATAACGTTTTTGACATCTGGTACAATTTTGAGAAAATCGAATTGACAATTTTTTACAACAAATAAAAACCTTAAAAAAACAATAGTAGTAGTTACTTTCGACTCAAGTATCTCTTCAAAAATTAAAAAAATATTGGCTTTAAGCTAATTTTATTTCACAGAAAATATAGTTTCCGACATTCCGTAAATTGTGCATAAAAATCCAACAGTCAGTTTTTTTTTATAAAAAATTAAAATCTACAAAATGCTACGAAAATTTGGTTAAAATTGGTTTTCTACTGAAAATCTCGTTAACAAGAACAGATATTGAAATCAAACTATTTCATCATACTCAAAATATTGTTGGTAATTTTTAATTTTTTTTAGAATAATTCAACTAACAACTAGCAAATCACGAAATCCCATAAACCTTTTAAGCAAGACAAATCGGCAGACATGATGGGAAGTTATCAGTGTGCGACCACCCCAGCCTCTTTTTTTAAGATCACAATATGTTAACATTATGTCAGGAGATCGAATACTATTGCTAAATAAAATTCATATAAAATTAATTCAAACAAATGTTTTTGCAGACCAAACGCTATGGTTATTTTTGTCATCTTGACGCTCTTTGGCCAGCATTATATTATTAATGGTACCCAAAGTCTGCCTTTCATTTTTATCAAAGTTAATTCAAAAAAATTCCTCAGCAGCAGCTGAGCTGTGAGGAAGTAACATCAAGTTATAAACGAACTAACTTAAATTTTGAAAACAAAACTCTTTAGGTATGTATTTTATTTTTGAGATTATAAAAGGAATAGAGTCGAGTTAATTTTTTCAATTTCTTAAAAAAGGGACCAAATGGAATAAAAAATGACCATGCGACCAAGTGAGAAAATAATGACCAAATTTGGTCGTAAATGACCAAACTGGCAACCGTGATCATACTGTATGATACTGTATATTCATAATACTGTATGGTTAATATACTGTATCTCAAAATGCTGTGTTGTCAAAATACTGTATATGATAATACTGTATCTCAAAATTCTTCTTCTCAAAATGCTGTATGAGCAAAACATTATCTAAAAATACTGTATTTTTGCAAAATTCCGCTCTTAAGCTTCCATTATAGAGAACAACAAAAGCAGAACTCGATTTATGTACTATGTATGTACATTATATCATTTATTGCAACTACAAATTTCACTTAATTCTTAAATTTGCATTAGCTTTTAAATATCATAAGGAAATGAACGAACAAGTGGAAGTTTTCACAGATAAATAAGTTCGGTGTAATTGTTTATGGAATTGTTGATTGTGGTAACAACAATTCATATACAACTGTGAGAGAAATAACAATTAATGAGAAGAAAATGGGAAGAGAAAATAAGACAAAGATACCATTTATTTGTTTTTTTTTTTTTTTTTTTTTTTTTATTAATTCAAAGACATGAATTATCATATGTTATTGTTCAAGGGTATATTAGAACATTATGCCAATGAAAAAATATTATGATGTATTCTTTATAAAAGTAATCTGTTTTTAAAATTCTGTATTTCAACATGCTGTAAATAGGCTGACAATTAGGCCTATTTACAGCATTTTGAAATACAGTATTTTGAAATACAGTATTTTGAGATACAGTATTTTAAATACAGTATTTTGATCCATACAGGATTTCGAACCCAACCCAAATAATATTATATGGAAGTGTGCAAACTAATAAAAGATATAAGTTAAAAGCGCACATTAAACATAGCTTAAAAGAAGACGATTTTTTAAAACTGACATGAAGTTTGCTTTATTCTTTTGGCATTACAATTCAAATATTTTAAAATTCATATAAAATTAATTCAAACAAATGTTTTTGCAGACCAAACGCTATGGTTATTTTTGTCATCTTGACGCTCTTTGGCCAGCATTATATTATTAATGGTACCCAAAGTCTGCCTTTCATTTTTATCAAAGTTAATTCAAAAAAATTCCTCAGCAGCAGCTGAGCTGTGAGGAAGTAACATCAAGTTATAAACGAACTAACTTAAATTTTGAAAACAAAACTCTTTAGGTATGTATTTTATTTTTGAGATTATAAAAGGAATAGAGTCGAGTTAATTTTTTCAATTTCTTAAAAAAGGGACCAAATGGAATAAAAAATGACCATGCGACCAAGTGAGAAAATAATGACCAAATTTGGTCGTAAATGACCAAACTGGCAACCGTGATCATACTGTATGATACTGTATATTCATAATACTGTATGGTTAATATACTGTATCTCAAAATGCTGTGTTGTCAAAATACTGTATATGATAATACTGTATCTCAAAATTCTTCTTCTCAAAATGCTGTATGAGCAAAACATTATCTAAAAATACTGTATTTTTGCAAAATTCCGCTCTTAAGCTTCCATTATAGAGAACAACAAAAGCAGAACTCGATTTATGTACTATGTATGTACATTATATCATTTATTGCAACTACAAATTTCACTTAATTCTTAAATTTGCATTAGCTTTTAAATATCATAAGGAAATGAACGAACAAGTGGAAGTTTTCACAGATAAATAAGTTCGGTGTAATTGTTTATGGAATTGTTGATTGTGGTAACAACAATTCATATACAACTGTGAGAGAAATAACAATTAATGAGAAGAAAATGGGAAGAGAAAATAAGACAAAGATACCATTTATTTGTTTTCTTTTTTTTTTTTTTTTATTAATTCAAAGACATGAATTATCATATGTTATTGTTCAAGGGTATATTAGAACATTATGCCAATGAAAAAATATTATGATGTATTCTTTATAAAAGTAATCTGTTTTTAAAATTCTGTATTTCAACATGCTGTAAATAGGCTGACAATTAGGCCTATTTACAGCATTTTGAAATACAGTATTTTGAAATACAGTATTTTGAGATACAGTATTTTAAATACAGTATTTTGATCCATACAGGATTTCGAACCCAACCCAAATAATATTATATGGAAGTGTGCAAACTAATAAAAGATATAAGTTAAAAGCGCACATTAAACATAGCTTAAAAGAAGACGATTTTTTAAAACTGACATGAAGTTTGCTTTATTCTTTTGGCATTACAATTCAAATATTTTAAAATTCATATAAAATTAATTCAAACAAATGTTTTTGCAGACCAAACGCTATGGTTATTTTTGTCATCTTGACGCTCTTTGGCCAGCATTATATTATTAATGGTACCCAAAGTCTGCCTTTCATTTTTATCAAAGTTAATTCAAAAAAATTCCTCAGCAGCAGCTGAGCTGTGAGGAAGTAACATCAAGTTATAAACGAACTAACTTAAATTTTGAAAACAAAACTCTTTAGGTATGTATTTTATTTTTGAGATTATAAAAGGAATAGAGTCGAGTTAATTTTTTCAATTTCTTAAAAAAGGGACCAAATGGAATAAAAAATGACCATGCGACCAAGTGAGAAAATAATGACCAAATTTGGTCGTAAATGACCAAACTGGCAACCGTGATCATACTGTATGATACTGTATATTCATAATACTGTATGGTTAATATACTGTATCTCAAAATGCTGTGTTGTCAAAATACTGTATATGATAATACTGTATCTCAAAATTCTTCTTCTCAAAATGCTGTATGAGGAAAACATTATCTAAAAATACTGTATTTTTGCAAAATTCCGCTCTTAAGCTTCCATTATAGAGAACAACAAAAGCAGAACTCGATTTATGTACTATGTATGTACATTATATCATTTATTGCAACTACAAATTTCACTTAATTCTTAAATTTGCATTAGCTTTTAAATATCATAAGGAAATGAACGAACAAGTGGAAGTTTTCACAGATAAATAAGTTCGGTGTAATTGTTTATGGAATTGTTGATTGTGGTAACAACAATTCATATACAACTGTGAGAGAAATAACAATTAATGAGAAGAAAATGGGAAGAGAAAATAAGACAAAGATACCATTTATTTGTTTTCTTTTTTTTTTTTTTTTTTATTAATTCAAAGACATGAATTATCATATGTTATTGTTCAAGGGTATATTAGAACATTATGCCAATGAAAAAATATTATGATGTATTCTTTATAAAAGTAATCTGTTTTTAAAATTCTGTATTTCAACATGCTGTAAATAGGCTGACAATTAGGCCTATTTACAGCATTTTGAAATACAGTATTTTGAAATACAGTATTTTGAGATACAGTATTTTAAATACAGTATTTTGATCCATACAGGATTTCGAACCCAACCCAAATAATATTATATGGAAGTGTGCAAACTAATAAAAGATATAAGTTAAAAGCGCACATTAAACATAGCTTAAAAGAAGACGATTTTTTAAAACTGACATGAAGTTTGCTTTATTCTTTTGGCATTACAATTCAAATATTTTAAAATTCATATAAAATTAATTCAAACAAATGTTTTTGCAGACCAAACGCTATGGTTATTTTTGTCATCTTGACGCTCTTTGGCCAGCATTATATTATTAATGGTACCCAAAGTCTGCCTTTCATTTTTATCAAAGTTAATTCAAAAAAATTCCTCAGCAGCAGCTGAGCTGTGAGGAAGTAACATCAAGTTATAAACGAACTAACTTAAATTTTGAAAACAAAACTCTTTAGGTATGTATTTTATTTTTGAGATTATAAAAGGAATAGAGTCGAGTTAATTTTTTCAATTTCTTAAAAAAGGGACCAAATGGAATAAAAAATGACCATGCGACCAAGTGAGAAAATAATGACCAAATTTGGTCGTAAATGACCAAACTGGCAACCGTGATCATACTGTATGATACTGTATATTCATAATACTGTATGGTTAATATACTGTATCTCAAAATGCTGTGTTGTCAAAATACTGTATATGATAATACTGTATCTCAAAATTCTTCTTCTCAAAATGCTGTATGAGCAAAACATTATCTAAAAATACTGTATTTTTGCAAAATTCCGCTCTTAAGCTTCCATTATAGAGAACAACAAAAGCAGAACTCGATTTATGTACTATGTATGTACATTATATCATTTATTGCAACTACAAATTTCACTTAATTCTTAAATTTGCATTAGCTTTTAAATATCATAAGGAAATGAACGAACAAGTGGAAGTTTTCACAGATAAATAAGTTCGGTGTAATTGTTTATGGAATTGTTGATTGTGGTAACAACAATTCATATACAACTGTGAGAGAAATAACAATTAATGAGAAGAAAATGGGAAGAGAAAATAAGACAAAGATACCATTTATTTGTTTTTTTTTTTTTTTTTTTTTTTTTATTAATTAAAATACATGAATTATCATATGTTATTGTTCAAGGGTATATTAGAACATTATGCCAATGAAAAAATATTATGATGTATTCTTTATAAAAGTAATCTGTTTTTAAAATTCTGTATTTCAACATGCTGTAAATAGGCTGACAATTAGGCCTATTTACAGCATTTTGAAATACAGTATTTTGAAATACAGTATTTTGAGATACAGTATTTTAAATACAGTATTTTGATCCATACAGGATTTCGAACCCAACCCAAATAATATTATATGGAAGTGTGCAAACTAATAAAAGATATAAGTTAAAAGCGCACATTAAACATAGCTTAAAAGAAGACGATTTTTTAAAACTGACATGAAGTTTGCTTTATTCTTTTGGCATTACAATTCAAATATTTTAAAATTCATATAAAATTAATTCAAACAAATGTTTTTGCAGACCAAACGCTATGGTTATTTTTGTCATCTTGACGCTCTTTGGCCAGCATTATATTATTAATGGTACCCAAAGTCTGCCTTTCATTTTTATCAAAGTTAATTCAAAAAAATTCCTCAGCAGCAGCTGAGCTGTGAGGAAGTAACATCAAGTTATAAACGAACTAACTTAAATTTTGAAAACAAAACTCTTTAGGTATGTATTTTATTTTTGAGATTATAAAAGGAATAGAGTCGAGTTAATTTTTTCAATTTCTTAAAAAAGGGACCAAATGGAATAAAAAATGACCATGCGACCAAGTGAGAAAATAATGACCAAATTTGGTCGTAAATGACCAAACTGGCAACCGTGATCATACTGTATGATACTGTATATTCATAATACTGTATGGTTAATATACTGTATCTCAAAATGCTGTGTTGTCAAAATACTGTATATGATAATATTGTATCTCAAAATTCTTCTACTCAAAATGCTGTATGAGCAAAACATTATCTAAAAATACTGTATTTTTGCAAAATTCCGCTCTTAAGCTTCCATTATAGAGAACAACAAAAGCAGAACTCGATTTATGTACTATGTATGTACATTATATCATTTATTGCAACTACAAATTTCACTTAATTCTTAAATTTGCATTAGCTTTTAAATATCATAAGGAAATGAACGAACAAGTGGAAGTTTTCACAGATAAATAAGTTCGGTGTAATTGTTTATGGAATTGTTGATTGTGGTAACAACAATTCATATACAACTGTGAGAGAAATAACAATTAATGAGAAGAAAATGGGAAGAGAAAATAAGACAAAGATACCATTTATTTGTTTTCTTTTTTTTTTTTTTTTATTAATTCAAAGACATGAATTATCATATGTTATTGTTCAAGGGTATATTAGAACATTATGCCAATGAAAAAATATTATGATGTATTCTTTATAAAAGTAATCTGTTTTTAAAATTCTGTATTTCAACATGCTGTAAATAGGCTGACAATTAGGCCTATTTACAGCATTTTGAAATACAGTATTTTGAAATACAGTATTTTGAGATACAGTATTTTAAATACAGTATTTTGATCCATACAGGATTTCGAACCCAACCCAAATAATATTATATGGAAGTGTGCAAACTAATAAAAGATATAAGTTAAAAGCGCACATTAAACATAGCTTAAAAGAAGACGATTTTTTAAAACTGACATGAAGTTTGCTTTATTCTTTTGGCATTACAATTCAAATATTTTAAAATTCATATAAAATTAATTCAAACAAATGTTTTTGCAGACCAAACGCTATGGTTATTTTTGTCATCTTGACGCTCTTTGGCCAGCATTATATTATTAATGGTACCCAAAGTCTGCCTTTCATTTTTATCAAAGTTAATTCAAAAAAATTCCTCAGCAGCAGCTGAGCTGTGAGGAAGTAACATCAAGTTATAAACGAACTAACTTAAATTTTGAAAACAAAACTCTTTAGGTATGTATTTTATTTTTGAGATTATAAAAGGAATAGAGTCGAGTTAATTTTTTCAATTTCTTAAAAAAGGGACCAAATGGAATAAAAAATGACCATGCGACCAAGTGAGAAAATAATGACCAAATTTGGTCGTAAATGACCAAACTGGCAACCGTGATCATACTGTATGATACTGTATATTCATAATACTGTATGGTTAATATACTGTATCTCAAAATGCTGTGTTGTCAAAATACTGTATATGATAATACTGTATCTCAAAATTCTTCTTCTCAAAATGCTGTATGAGGAAAACATTATCTAAAAATACTGTATTTTTGCAAAATTCCGCTCTTAAGCTTCCATTATAGAGAACAACAAAAGCAGAACTCGATTTATGTACTATGTATGTACATTATATCATTTATTGCAACTACAAATTTCACTTAATTCTTAAATTTGCATTAGCTTTTAAATATCATAAGGAAATGAACGAACAAGTGGAAGTTTTCACAGATAAATAAGTTCGGTGTAATTGTTTATGGAATTGTTGATTGTGGTAACAACAATTCATATACAACTGTGAGAGAAATAACAATTAATGAGAAGAAAATGGGAAGAGAAAATAAGACAAAGATACCATTTATTTGTTTTCTTTTTTTTTTTTTTTTTTATTAATTCAAAGACATGAATTATCATATGTTATTGTTCAAGGGTATATTAGAACATTATGCCAATGAAAAAATATTATGATGTATTCTTTATAAAAGTAATCTGTTTTTAAAATTCTGTATTTCAACATGCTGTAAATAGGCTGACAATTAGGCCTATTTACAGCATTTTGAAATACAGTATTTTGAAATACAGTATTTTGAGATACAGTATTTTAAATACAGTATTTTGATCCATACAGGATTTCGAACCCAACCCAAATAATATTATATGGAAGTGTGCAAACTAATAAAAGATATAAGTTAAAAGCGCACATTAAACATAGCTTAAAAGAAGACGATTTTTTAAAACTGACATGAAGTTTGCTTTATTCTTTTGGCATTACAATTCAAATATTTTAAAATTCATATAAAATTAATTCAAACAAATGTTTTTGCAGACCAAACGCTATGGTTATTTTTGTCATCTTGACGCTCTTTGGCCAGCATTATATTATTAATGGTACCCAAAGTCTGCCTTTCATTTTTATCAAAGTTAATTCAAAAAAATTCCTCAGCAGCAGCTGAGCTGTGAGGAAGTAACATCAAGTTATAAACGAACTAACTTAAATTTTGAAAACAAAACTCTTTAGGTATGTATTTTATTTTTGAGATTATAAAAGGAATAGAGTCGAGTTAATTTTTTCAATTTCTTAAAAAAGGGACCAAATGGAATAAAAAATGACCATGCGACCAAGTGAGAAAATAATGACCAAATTTGGTCGTAAATGACCAAACTGGCAACCGTGATCATACTGTATGATACTGTATATTCATAATACTGTATGGTTAATATACTGTATCTCAAAATGCAGTGTTGTCAAAATACTGTATATGATAATACTGTATCTCAAAATTCTTCTTCTCAAAATGCTGTATGAGCAAAACATTATCTAAAAATACTGTATTTTTGCAAAATTCCGCTCTTAAGCTTCCATTATAGAGAACAACAAAAGCAGAACTCGATTTATGTACTATGTATGTACATTATATCATTTATTGCAACTACAAATTTCACTTAATTCTTAAATTTGCATTAGCTTTTAAATATCATAAGGAAATGAACGAACAAGTGGAAGTTTTCACAGATAAATAAGTTCGGTGTAATTGTTTATGGAATTGTTGATTGTGGTAACAACAATTCATATACAACTGTGAGAGAAATAACAATTAATGAGAAGAAAATGGGAAGAGAAAATAAGACAAAGATACCATTTATTTGTTTTTTTTTTTTTTTTTTTTATTAATTCAAAGACATGAATTATCATATGTTATTGTTCAAGGGTATATTAGAACATTATGCCAATGAAAAAATATTATGATGTATTCTTTATAAAAGTAATCTGTTTTTAAAATTCTGTATTTCAACATGCTGTAAATAGGCCTAATTGTCAGCCTATTTTGAAATACAGTATTTTGAAATACAGTATTTTGAGATACAGTATTTTAAATACAGTATTTTGATCCATACAGGATTTCGAACCCAACCCAAATAATATTATATGGAAGTGTGCAAACTAATAAAAGATATAAGTTAAAAGCGCACATTAAACATAGCTTAAAAGAAGACGATTTTTTAAAACTGACATGAAGTTTGCTTTATTCTTTTGGCATTACAATTCAAATATTTTTTCACGGCTGCCCGGACGTTGTTTTCTCTGGAACTCCAATTTCGATGACTTTTTTAATTATACACTGCCGGTCATAAGGTTAGAAGCAGGCATTTTCGATAAGTAAAATCGTCATTTCTCCCGTTACATGATGGATTCGAAAAAAAAACAACTTTTGTAAATGAGGGACTTTTTGTTAACAAAATATAAAATTTGGGTAAAGGACAGATTTAGCTAACGGAACTTTCATGGCAAATTGTTAATTGAGTCAAGAATATGCGAAAATAAATCGGGTCATTTTTAGTTATTCTGAATAAAATAAGACTAGAATCAACGCAATCCGATATTCATGAAAAAAAAATTAAAAAATCACAAAATGGCCGCCAGTTAAGAAAGTGTTGTTAACGTAGATTTGTAAAACTCCAAGAAAAACACCCGTTATGTCCAAAAGTCAGTTTTTTACAGATTTCTTTAGTTAAACTGAATAATATAAGATCAGAATCAACACAATTTGATGTTTCTGAACCAAAGTTGTTTTATCATTAAGATTTTAGTGCAACTTGTAATAAAACTCACAGTTGTTTTTATGTAAAAAGACTATAACTTCATGCATGAACATCTGATTTTGTTGATTGTGGTCTTATTTTATTCAAAATTATATGTTATTGACTTAGATTTATACACTCTGGGTCACGGCTTCATAGAATTAGATGCATTTCTGTTCTTTTTAGAATTGCCAGGAACAAATTTTGGTTGGAGTTGGCTATTAATAGTAATAATAAATAATAAAATTAAATTAATAAGTGCGCATATTTTCATAACAAAAGTTTTAACATTTGACATAAATACATCAAGCAATCCATTATACATTTAAAAACAAAACTAACACATTCATAATGGTTCTCTGATTTATACTTAGTCATTATAACGTACTTAACATTGTAGTTATCGGTGTTAAGCAATGACTTTTTAGAATTAGTCTTAATTTGTAATTTTTTCAATCTATATAATATTGTTATATTAAAAATAAATTTGGTGGCGCAACAGTCCGTTGAGAACTAAGGCCTAATGACTTACAAATCTCAACTATTCCTGAGTGCGAGTAATGTTGTTAGGAAGAGGGGTGACCTACAGCTTTTTAGCTGATTGAAGCATTTGTGAACTCCTTGCAAGAGGCAGTACACGTGAAAAAAAAAACATAAGATGGCGCAGGCAGGGATTGAACCTAAGACCTCTGGCATAACAGTCCTACGCACTTTTTTTTTTTTTTTTTAATTCATTTTTATAAATTTCATCTTAAAACTATCTTAAAGCTAGACAAAAATTCAATTACAACTAACTTACTGGTCCCATACGGACACTAAGTTAAATAATAATACTTAACTCTAATGCCTTTCGGCCATCAGAGCAGCATTTATATGTCTGTCGAAATATAAATACTGATCTAACCAGATACCGAGGTACTTCACTACACTTTTGCTCGCTAATCGCTGCCCGTGAATATCAACGATGAACATCTTGTGTCAATTCTTGCACGTATCCCTCGTGGCCCTAGCCAACGGAGTCCGGAACAAAATTGTCTCCGACTTCTGGACATTTATTTTCAGTTTCTAGTAGTCGCAATATAGCTGAATCTAGTCGAAATCACGCTGCCAGAAAATTCTAATAACTTCAACCTTTCGGGCCGTTCTGTTCGCAATTAGATCGTCGGCGTAAGCAATTGTCTTAGTTATAGACTACCAATCAGATCGCTGGTGTAAATGCTGAAGAGAATCGGAGAATTCACCGCTCCCTGTTGAAGACCATTTTTGATTAGGAATGTTGTGGTAGAAGTTACATTGCCACTTTTGACAACAAACTTTCTCCCGTCAAGCATATCATTAAGTATGTATGCACAACAATGGTTTGCTTATGCCAAGCCTGCTCAGTTTTAGGTAAAGACCCTCTAACCATAAGGTGTCAAAGGCCTTTTCCAAATCAACCAGAACAGCACCTGTGCATTGTTGTTTTGATTTATTCCATTGGATATCCGAAACGAGTTTAGACGCAGCATGAATTGTGTCATGACATGACCCGCCTTGAACCCGAACTGTTTATCGGGAATTATTTTGTTGTCCGCAGCCCACTTAGTAAGATCCCTATTGATGATCTTCTCGAAAACTTTGCTGATGCTCGGAAGGAGACATATCGACCGTAGATTTGACGGGTTGGAGTTGTCCTTTCCCTTTTTCGGGAGAGGATGAACCACAGCGTACTTCCAATGCACTGGATAATATGCATTATCCAGTTTTATTGAATAATCCAGTTTATTATTGAATACAAATTTGGATATCGAGATTTTTTTGGTTTTATCTTTACATTTGCATTTACATTGTTATTGACAAGTTCGTTATTTTAGCAGGAGGTTTTGAGCCAGAGATAATGGTGAGAGGCTGCAATACTTAATTTATCTCACTCCTAATAATGGGTTTATGAAAGGGACCATCGCTTAAAACCGGTTTGTTGTTGAAGCTCTTGTCGTCGTGTGAACTTGCAGACATCGCAAGAGTACCAACAGCATCAGAAGTATTCTCATTTAAACCAGATGGACCAGCAGCACACGTTTCATCATCACAAGATAAAGATCAGCATTGGTGTCCAAAATCGGTTTATTGTTTAGATTTCCGTCTACTCTCTGTGAAGCAGCGAACTTTAAAAGCTTAGATGAATCATAAAGGGACGGCTCAAGGGACACACTTGATACTAAATGAGAAATTATTTCTTCAGAGGTGGTAGGGATATAATAATTTTTTGACTGTTCCAGAATCGGAGCTGCTACGAGTATTTAGAGTCATTTTAATAAAACTAGATATGTATGAGTGAAAAGATCCAGAGAAAATATTCGCGAATTATAACTGGTGTTCTGCCTTCTTAATAGACCAGGTGCCAATATGAATATATACATTTCATATTCTTGTATATTATTGATAAACTTAATGTAATAGACCCTGTACTATTTATAAGCTCAACTTGATGTACAGCTGCTTTATAAATAAATAAATATCTAATATGAAATATCAAACAGTTTGGCCTACAACCGCTTGACATTCGTCATCGGTATATTTCGATTTACATCTCAATTTTCCAATCCAAGTCGAGAAGTTTTTAATATATTAACTACTTAACTCCTAAACTTGTGGTTTCGGTAATAGGCTTAGTTAAATGCATTTATTAATATTTGCAAGTTATTGTTAAATATTTGTAAGTTATTACATATATCTTTAAATAATATTGTATAAATTTGCTTAATAAATAAATAAATTAATTAATTCAAGCTTAAAAAACGTTTTCTAAAGAGAATTTGAATGGCCTTTAAAAAAAGCGTGAACACAATTTCAAATAAGCACTCTCCTTTCCAAAGTTATTAAGGGACTAATAATTCAGTTATTTCTACTGTTTCTTGGGTCGTTTCATAAATTTATGAACTTTAATATACAATGAAAATATTTTCTTGTCGAAGCAATTTTTATAAAAAAAAAAAACAGTTTTTATAAGTATTATAATTTTATTAAAACTAAAAGATTTAAAATAGGTACAAAATGAAAGCTAATTACTGCTACATAATTTCATTCAATTGCGATGAGTCTCAAAAGCGCCTGAGATCCGAGATATGATACATTGTGGTTTTCTATGCCTAAAAGTTTAACTTTACAATACTTGAAATATATGTACATATATGTATGTCAAATGAAAGGTATTTTTGCAGTTCTAGTAATAAGCTTTTATTAGACACCTTGGTTGAAAAAGTACCACTAAAATTAATTCTTTATGATGATCTCTCGATCAACAGATTGGAATTTAAAATTAAATCACAATATATTGCAAATTAGCTTTAAGTTTTTTTCTTTTGTGCACCAAAAGGCCAGAGCTAGTAGGAAGGGTTAATACAAGAACAAAATTGTATGGAAGAAAATTGACCTTCCCGTTTAAATGCGGGGAAATATACCCTATACATTACAATTTTGTTGTACACGCTCTAGCATTTTGGTGCACCTTATGCCAATTACCCCGTATTTAAGACAGGAAAGAAAAAAATGTGCACCTTTAAATTAGCGTCTCATAAGAAAATATTTTTTTTTATATATAAAACATTAGAAAAAAACAATTAATCGGAATAAGACTATTGTTTCTTTTCAGTGAATTTGACAACCTGGATGACGAAACATTTGATGATAAGACAACTAAAACATATGATGAAAATAAAAAGTAAAATATTAAAACATATTATATGAAGAGTAGGGTGTGTCATTAAGTACAAGAAACTACAATATGTTTATGTTCTTGAGCATATACTTTGTCAAAAGTTGAATTCTGAACTTTTTCTTCAAATCATAAGACCCATAAGATATAAATGGTCCATGAGTTTAAAGTATTTGGGTGCATATTATAATGAAACAATAAAATTACAGTAAAATATGATAAAAACGACCTTATCATTATTAAGTAAAATTCCTCCAAAAGTTATGTTTATACGCGTGGTTTATTGGCTAATTCTCGAAAATTATTCGTGTGTACTCCTGTTAACAACCTTTAAAATGAGCCATGTAGAACAAATATCGGTAAGAAGTAGTACCAAGTTCCAAATCTCTTCACTCACAAAGTTTTTCACGGTTCACTAATTTTGTAAAATTAAACGATGCTTTCAGAGCACTGCAAAAATACTATATCAAAACTCAAATTTACGTTCTTTTTGGGGAAGTGTAAAATATGACAAAAATACCACTAGTTAGCGTCCTTCTAAGCTTTAAATCTCAGGATTGAACAGGTTAATTAATTTTCCGAAAAAAAACACTGTCTCCTTTTAGTTCTTAGTTGTCATAAATAAACACAAACAGGGCACTCTAGGGAGCGATTTCTGATACAAATTTAACAGCTTTCCCTATCGTTCAAATAAACACACATAAACATCATTAAGTTAACAGGTTTTTTTTACAATTTTCTGCCCTTCGAATTTAATAAAAACACATCATTACTTCATATCAAAGGCTATAACTTTTCTCAGAATATTTCTACCGCTTTAACTTCATTAGAAATTAATAGACCAATGTGTCATTTGCTTATATTGTATAAAAATAAAGAATCCAGTTAGATCATACCTGAACCTCCCTTTGCTCGCACCGTCTATTAATGTATCTGGAAAAAACGAATATGGGGGCTTTGATTCCAAACGAAAAATTTCATGTTCCAATGCTTTAAGAGTTGCTTGGTTGTCTACTTAAATCAATTATTATAGCCCTATAAAAAGTAAACGGGTAGAATTAATTCGAAGAAGAGGTCAAAGTAGGAATGGCCCGATAGCTCTAGCCATTCACAGTAACAGCAAGTCTTTTCTTATTTTGAAAAAATAAAGACCGATTATGCCGCAAGCATTTTATTTATTTATTTATTCTAAACAATTTACAAAATTAATTTATAAATTATTTACTAAGGAAGACTTCAGGGCGACAACGCCATTTGAAGTCGTTTTTTAAGTTTAAAAATGAATTTAAGTTAAGATTAATTTATTATGATTAAATACAAAAAATTATTTAAAAAGATATGCAGAAAACAAAATTTAGTATGTGTTTGTACATAAATAGCAAGTTTTTATAAGAGAAAAAAAAAATTATTTAAATATCCAAAAATTTATGATGAGGTGTTGTTGCTAATTTGATGTATCTTAAAGATTCAGGGTTGGCAGGATCTAGTAGTTCCGCAAGTTGTTGTTCACTGCTTGAATAACCGTTGGCGTCAGTAATTAATTTTGATGCAGGACATGTAATTAGACAATGATATACTGACAATTCGACGTTACAATAATTGCATTTCTCTGGAGTTTCTCTGGTGTAATAATGCCTACTGGCGAAAAGTGTTTTTCCCAGCCTCATACGGAGTAATTTAATGCAGTTTTCTCTGGTAAGGTTTTTACTGTAGGGAGTACGCTTGTGGTGATTTTCGTACATTCGCAAGAAAGTTTGACTACTTTCCCACAAAGTGGCTAACTCTTTCTCTAAGTGTGCTGCTAATATTTTTTTAATTAAAAGCGATGATTCTGGTACTTCAATTGTTAATGGTAAGTTGAAAGTTTCCTTAGCTGCAGTGTCAGCATCTTGGTTGCCCTTGATGCCTACATGTCCAGGTACCCAAGCCAAGCAAGTATCTTTGGAAGAGTATAAGAGACTTCTCACGTTTTCTAAGGACTGGCATTTATTGAAACCACTTTTAAGGCCGTTTAGTATGCTGAGGTTGTCAGTGAAAATTATTTTTTTTCCAGGTAGATTCTTGGTGAAAGATAAACATTTCAGAATTGCAGTAAGTTCTGAAATATAACTTCCAGTTGAATCGGGAAGAAGTCCTTGGTAGATTATTTTTGAATTTCCATTTGATTCTAATTTCACTACTGCATAAGAGGAGTTTGGATCCTTAAACGAACCATCTGTATACAAAATATGATCGGCTTTTTTATCAGCGATCATCTGACTATGAAGTCCTTTAAATTGTTGATCCGGTGTATTGTTTTTCTTATGTCTTGCTAAGGAAGTGTCGATTAAGAGCAAATTTCGTTTCCAAGGTGGAGGAGGACTCTGAACTACCTCATCTCTTGTTGTGAGGGAAAAAGGAAGAGGAAACCCTGGTTCGGATAAAAAGGACGTTATCTTATTTAATGCAGAGATGGTACCCTTGCGAGGCTTTCCTATGCTAAGCCATTTCTTCGTAGCCTTGTGTAAAGGGTGCAAGGGATTTCCCAGAGCCTTGCATGCAAGTGAAATTGATCGTTTCTTAGCAAAGAGTTCAAATGGTAGATAACCAGCTTCTCTTCGAAGTGCTAATATAGGTGTTGTTTTTAGCGCACCTGTTGCCGTTCGGAAGCATTGGTTGACGGCAGCATTAATAGTTTCTACATTCTTCTTTGTAGTCCACATGAAAGTGGTCAAACCATGTTGAAGAGAACCATCTACTAAGGTCTTAGCTAGTCGGATGGCGGTTTCTATATGGGGGCCTTTTCGTTTGGAGCAGATCATTTTGAGGGCATTGTTGCGAAGTTTAAGTTGATTTGTTGCTTTTTTTATTTGAGAATTCCATTTCAAATTTCCAGAAAAAAGTATGCCGAGTATCCTGAGTTCTCTTTTAAGTGGAATTGAAGTATTTCGCAGGAAAAGAGGTGAACAGGAGCACTTTCTTTTTCTGCAAATGTGAATAGCCTCGATCTTATTTGGTGGAACAGAAGCTCCTCTTTCTTGCGCCCATTGATGGGTTGCTAAGTCGGTTGCTTCCAAAAGTTGTTTGACATGGTTTGGGTCTCCAGATGCTAGAGTATAGATGTTATCTGCATAGACACCGATAAAATCTAATCCGTATATTGGGTTATTAAGTTTACATATCAATGAGTCGATATAGGCATTGTATATAATTACAGAAAGTGGAGAGCCCTGTGGAACACCATTCTCGAGTTGACTAATAGAAGACATGTAACCGTCAACATTTACCTGGAAAGTTCTATTTGTCATAAATGAAATTATAGTTTTCAGGATACTTTTTGGGACATCCCATGAATGAAGTTGTCTAATAGCAGGGATGAATATCACTCTGTCAAAAGCCTTTGCAAGATCAGCTGACATAACAACACTATGCCATAGATAGGTTATCAGCTAGCTTATCCTCTAATAAGTGTAATAGGCTTTGTACACCTCTGTTTGGCCGGAAGGCGTGTTGTGCGGGGTGTATCTTTTTTTCAATTACCCAACTGACTCTTCTCGCAATGATTTTTTCAAAAATTTTGGAGAGGACCGGGAGAAGTGATATTGGACGATATTCATCGAAGGAGTGACATATCCTTGGTTTTTTGGGAATAGGTTTAAGTTGCGCTCTTTTCCAATCATGTGGAATGTTTCCTGTATGTATAATATTGTTATAAAGGTCACATATTCTTGTTTTCAGGTTCTTATCGCAGTGTTTCACCATTTTGTACGTAATCTTATCATTTCCAGGGGTAGATCCCTTTGCATCATGGATGGTCATCTCAAATTCAACAAGAGATATTTTCTCAGCTAGGAATTCTGATTGTGATGTTGAGGTTGGAAGATCATCAATCGAAAAATTTCGTTTGGTCAAGACAAGGGTTTCGGGGTAGCTGCTGTCAGAGCCGAAGGATTTCCATAATTTTGCGAATGTGTTCGCTATAATTTCTGGGTCGTTGATGAGTTCTTGGTCAGATAACATGTAAGGAAAATTTTGTGATGGTTTTGAAGCTCGAATTGATTTTATTCTACTCCACAATGTTCTAAGATCCAGAGATGGGTCCATAGTGTTGACAAAATTTTCCCACGATGCTCTCTTTGAATGTATTGATTCTCTACGAAATATAGCAAAGCATTTTCTATATGCAATACAGTTTTCTGTAATGGGATTCCTACGAAGTTTTAGCCATGCTTTGTTTTTTTCATCTCGTAGCCTAGATATTTCACGTGTAAACCATACTGGGTTTTTTTTATTGAAATTTTGTACCTTCGTAGTTGGAATTGTTTTTGCTGCAGTCGCTCTGATGATTTTTTTTATTTTTGCGGCTTCCTGGTTGATGTTAGTTGAGACTGGAGTTGTTAAAGAAAGATCAAGTGATGTTGATTTAAATGAATCCCAGTTGGCTAACTCTTCTTTGAACCTAGGACCAATTTTTTTCTTAAAGTTTGTTCCTGGAGTTCGTATTATAATGGGCAAATGATCTTTGCCTGAGTCGACTACCTCCCATTGGAGAAGGGGGGCAATGTCTTCAGAAGCAAACGCCACATCAACAGCTGTGAAAGTGTTTCTAGTGTTGAAGAGTGTGGGTGTTCCATCATTAAGGATTGTTAAATTACGATCATTTGCAAATTCTTCGAAAGCAGATCCTAGAGCATTTGTCGTATTAGAGCCCCAAAGAATATTTGAAGCATTAATATCACCCAGTATTATGTGATGGCTATCGTTTATTAAGGGGATACCATTGAGAATCTCTGGGGTTACAGAGACATCATGTTCTCTATAAATGTTTGTAATAAGTAGTGGCTTTTTTGTTTGAATTGTTATTGTTTGGAAGAGCAGGTTAGAGGTGGATGTCGTGTGGGATATCACGGGAATGTTGCTCTTCACAAGAATACCTATACCAGACTTAGAGTATTGGTAGGGTTTGTTAAAGTGAAAGCACTGATAATTTTTCATTTTAAAATATTTCAGGTTTTTGGTAATTAGATGAGTTTCTTGTAGTGCTACTATTTCGGGGTTGTGTTTGCTAATTAATAGTTCGAGTGCATGTTTGTTTTTGATATATCCTTGAAGGTTCCATTGGAGGATGGAAATATCCATTTCCAACGAAGCCATTATTATTGTTTATTATTTTGTTTTGAGGAGTGTGTTTCAATTGAGTGGTTATATTTTTTGAGTAATTCTATTTGAGTTTGAGTGAGATTTTGATTATTTGAAAGGTTTAGATCATTTAGATGTTTAGTTTTTAGAGCAGATGAAGAGAAACAGTCAATGCTCTCATTCTCTACTTCCATAGCGGTAGTTTTTGTTGATGTTGATGTTGATGATGATGATGATGATGATGATGATGATGATGATGATGATGATGATGGTTTTGGTTTATCGTTATCTGGGATTGTTATTGCGTGGTAATTTATATTGTTTTCTAGTGGTGAGTTTTGTCTTGGGTTAAGAGAAGGAGAGATAGTCAAGGTATGTTGTTTTTCACCAGAGGTTAATGCATTGGTTGAGAGAGTTGTTTGCGTGTGATGATGATCTGAAGTTTTGACGTTTTCATTTTGTTCAGTTGGAGGTTGGGATTTGGCAGATGTCATTGCTGCGAGTTTAATTTTCGAAATCAATTCTGGAGCAGTACTTGTTTGTTCAACTTTATTCGTGAATATGCGATTTTTTATAATTTCAGCCATAGTCGGCTTAGTTGCTTTTCTTTGTTTTGGGGCTGGGAGCTGGTCGAGTGAAGGGTTGTCGTTATAAATCTGCCAGGCTTCACGCACAGTGCAGCGACGATCAGCTTTAATCTTGTTAACTGATTTATATCGAAGGAAAGCGGGACAGGCGGGGTCATATGACGTATGAGTTTCTTCATTGCAGTTAACACAGAATATTCGTGGGCAGGGATTGTGCGGAGGTGGTAGGCAACATTCTTTGCAAACACCAGCGTTATTGCATCGGTTTTTCGTATGTCCGAGTTTTTGACATGATACACAGCGCATTGGGTTTGCAATGAACTCCTCAACTTTACAGTTAAGCCATCCAATTTTAATTTCATTTGGTCGTCGAATAAGATCAAAAGTAAGTACTGCCGCACCTGTGGGTACGAGAGCGTCTTTGTCTTTTTTCATTATTTTTCTAACTTCGATTACCTTAAATTTCTTAAGTTCGGATAATAATTCTTCCTCGGATATATCGATAATAAATCTAGAGAATATTCTGCCTTGAACAGAGTTAAGATTGGTGTGGTTTGTTATTTTAACTGGGATCAAGTCAATGGTCTTAGCTTTAATGAACTTTTCTGCCGTTTGCACGTTTAGAACTTTTACAAGTAGATCGCCCGATCTCATAGGTTTTACATCCAGAAAATCTTTTGATTAAATTCCAGACCTCGATTGATCTGGAAGGGATTGTATGAAGAAAGTGGTCTTACATTTTCTCCCGATTTTTCTGTACCAGATATGACAATAAAGCGAGGGATGTTGTTATCGTTATTGATTGTAGGTAATGGAGCGTAGTCAGTTTCATGATATTTTCGTTTGTTTTGGTGTTTTTTTCCTCGGCTTAACACAAACTCTGATTCGAGCAGGTTAAACCGATTATTATTTGGAGGGGACGTCCCCCCATCCATTTTTAGTGTATTCGTATAGGGTTGTTTATAAGTTTGTTCTCGGATAAAAAATTAAAGAGAGAAAAAAACAAATTTTCTATGAATCACTTACCCGGACGAGTGATTGAAAGAGAAAAATAGAGACAACAAATCACTATAGAAACTTTTCTCGAAATACGCGTCTGAATGTGGCGATTGCCTGACCAGAACTGTATGCCGCAAGCATATAAATCGCACCTAACAGTTAATATTAATGGATGTAAATGGATGGATTCGGTAATGGCTTGAGGATAGTCTATGGCATATGGCAGTTTAACATATTGACGGAACCATTTAACCAGAAATGAGCTGGTTATCACTTGAAACAATTCTTCGAGTAAAATGCTATATGAACTGAAGTGTTGTTCTTTCCTTAATAGATTCACGATAAATTGCCAAACCTTATTGAACAAAAATGTGAACAGAGATTGACTTTATCAATTTTTTAGCAATCCATCACGCAGCCCGAAAATAAAAAACACTTTTCTACCAAAGTATAAATATGTTTTTTTTTTAAATCAATACTAAACCATATTCGAACTATCGAATTACCTTGATATGCTGGAATTTTTTAAGATATGTATTTCTAAAAAAAGAATCATTCTCCTTTTCCCACTTTATAACCAATCTAGTTTAAATTATTCGTATTATTAACAAGAATGAAATTTAACGTTTAGGAAATAAATTTGAAGTAATAAAAAAGGGTTCCACTGTAAATAAGGAACAAATCGATCCATCGATAAGCTTATGAACAACAAACCAGCTCAAAGAAAAACGTAAACAAAGAAGAAGAGACAAAGTACCCAAAGCCTAACTATATCCTGTTTGTAAACACCACGGAGACTGAAACATCAACTTGTGGCACAAAACCCAAAACCTGATAGGTACGCTCATAAAGCGAAAATCATAAAGTTAGCAAAACAAAAAATTATGAACTTTGAGTATGCCGGTAATTTCCGTTTTTTTATCTGTGACAGCCAACAATTTGCCGCTCTACTTTTTCTTAAACCGGCAATCCTGATAGCAGGACCCTTTTTTATGGTCAAAAATTAATTTTAAACATGCAAGTAATTGCCAGGATGAAACTTCTTTTACACAGTTACAACCACTTCGTAAGCTTTTCCATCCCTCATACTCTACAGATCTCTTTCCGAGGGAATGGAAAACAGCATTTGTACAGCCTTTTCTAAAAAACGTGAATCCTCTTCCCCCCTAAATGTCATTGAAACGCTGATTAATTTTCAGCTTAAGAAATATCTTGAAAAACGAAAATTAATAATTGCAGTATGGCCTTCGTAGCAATAGGACCACTTGTGATCTCATGGTTTATCGCGCCGAACAGCGGATTAAATCCTTACATCGTTTTGGAGAAAGAAAGATTATTGCATTTGATATTTCAAAGGCATTTGATAGAGTTTGGCATCAAGTTCTCATATCGAAAATGTGTGCATTTACTATTGACAAATCTCTTCTTTGTTGGATTCGAAATTACCTTTCACACCGTTCAATTCAAGTTGCATGTGACGTGTGCGGTATGCCACAGGGCTCAGTTTTGTTTACGACACTCATCCTTATTTTTATAAATGATATGATTTTTTCTCTGCAACTTCTTACCCACTTAATTGTTTCGCTGATGACAGTACCCTCAGCTTTATATGTATATTCGATTCTCATCCTTGTCTTGGACGTGGACTTCCAACGGCAGCGTATGATAAGTTCATTAACACTTTGACTGCGGCGTGTTTTGAACTGAGAGAATCCTCTATGCTGAAATTTTTGTTTGTCACAAAGGTTCCTTTTACTCTACTTTACTTATATCAGTGCTTAATTTTACTAATATTTTGTTTTTTGACTATAAAAAATGATTGTCGCGTAGTCGACGTCAGCATCATAGTATGGTGTTTTTCCCGGATGCGGGGTGTGCGGAGGCATTGGAAGGGATGCGGGGTGTGCGGAGGCATTGGAAGTGGTCAGTAATAAACATGTTGTCGACGATGCGTCAACGTCCGCCGCATAGAACAAATACGATTTGTCGACGACGCGTCGACGTCAGCAGTCAAAGTGTTAAATTCTGATCTTGGCAGAATTGTCCAATGAGCAACTAAAAACCGTGTGTAATAAAATGCTTTAAAAACCCAATGGTGTCTACTGTTCCAAAAGTGTAACCCAAACATTTTAAAAAGGCCGGAGTTTTTTTCTGACATCACCCTTTTGTCATCGCAAAGCATTCGTCGTCATAAAAAGGTTCACAGTTAAACAACGCGCAACAATAGTAAAATCGCGCTACAAGTTCGGAGAGTGTCGCTGAAACGTTGCTAAAGCTTCGGACGAAAAAATGCGGCTTCGACAGCGACTGCTACTCGTTTAGTTATTTTTTTTTTAGAAAATTGGTTCCGTTGTGGAAATTTAAGCCACGCTTCAGTAAAATATTCGATCGCCAGCAACCGTAGCCATAGTGTAAGACAGTATTCAAGTGAGTCCGCATAAGTCTGTTGTTCGCCGTTGTTAATAGCAACTGGGTTAGGTTAGGTTATAGTAGCTGTCCAAGATGGAAACGGACACACTTAGGCCAGTTTAATGGCCCATTGTGATACCACATGAATCTTGAGGCTTCCTCCTAAGCTCAATGGAACCAGTTTGAGTCCCTTACGAAACGTGAGAGGCTGATTATTCTGATATGATTTAGATCGTTTAGATCGTTAAAGAAGAATTCTCCTAGGTAATTCTTGCGTTTTCGAGCCAGAGCAGGGCATGTGCAGAGAAGATGAAGAACTGTTTCTTCCTCTTCCTCGTCCATACAGCTTCTGCAGAAGTCATTTGAGAATACGCCTAATCTCATGGCGTGCTTTCCTATTAGACAGTGTCCGGTTATGACACCTATTATCGAGCTTATATGCGATCTGCTTAGAGAGAGCAAGCACCTTGAACGTTTTAAATCCAGTGTTGGCCAGATGTTTTTTGTGACTTGACACGTGGTGATGTTGTTCCACCTGGTGCCTGCCCTCCTCACAGCGTCTTGCATTAACAACAGTTTACAAGTAGCGATTGGTATGCCAGTACGTGCCAAACGTGGTAGAATGGGCTGTACTGTACCGTTCCTGGCGAGTTCATCTGCCTTACAGTTACCTGGAATGTCTCTATGGCCCGGCACCCAGCAAAGGTGAATATTAAACTGTTGTGCCATCTCCATTAGAGATGATCGACAGTTCTGGACTGTTATAGAGTTTGTAGAGACAGAATCCAGAGATTTAATAGCGGCCTGACTATCTGAGAAAATACGGATATCAGATGTCGATATCACGTTTTCTTTAAGCCAGGACAAGACTTCTTTTATCGCCAAAAGTTCCGCCTGGAACACGCTACAATGATTGGGAAGGCGGAATGAGAGACTTAATTTCAGTCGTTCAGAGTACACACCTCCACCAACCCCTTCTTTTGTTTTTGATCCATCTGTATAGAAGTGGATTGACTCGTCTTCCAGGAATGTCCTATCCTCCCAAAAAGATCTGGGAGGTATAGAAATCTGGAAATTTCTGTCGAATTGTAGTTGGGGGATGGTGTAGTCTGTGTGCTTTGGGATTGATTCTAAATAACTAAGAATAACGGAGTGGCCAATGTTGTTGTTATTGCACTGCGACGAAGCTTTGAGGCGAATAGCAGAACTTGCAGCTATTTGTTTGCTAAAGATGTCAAGAGGTGTTAGGTAGAGTAAGGTGTCCAGTGCCGCAGATGGGGTCGTGCGAAGCGATCCACTTATACATAGGCAAGCTGAACGTTGGACTTTATTTACTTTATCTCGGTTTATACCTTTTTCTAAAGCAGTCCACCATACTGCCACACCGTACATTAAAATCGGTCTGATTACCGATGTGTATAGCCAATGCGTGATTCTGGGTTGTAAGCCCCATTTATTACCGATGGCTTTTTTGCAAGAAAAGAGAGCTACAGTAGCTGTTTTGACTCTTTCCTGTACGTTGCGTTTCCAATTTAGTTTTTTGTCTAAGACAAGACCCAGGTATTTAGCCTCGTCTGATAATTTTAATTGGATTCCTTTAATATGGGGAGGGTTGACAAATGGAATTTTGTATCTCCTCGAAAATAAGACCAAATCGGTTTTGTGTGGGTTAACACCCAGTCCACACCGATCAGCCCAAAGTATTTGTCTGTCTAAGGCATTTTGTAAGAGTTCTTTTAATGTGTTAAGATGCTTTCCTGAAACTGCTATAGCAACGTCGTCCGCATAGGCTAACACTCTGAAACCCTCCGCATCCAGACTAGTTAGGATTTTATTCACCACTAGGTTCCAGAGGAGAGGGGATAGAACACCACCTTGCGGTGTCCCTCTACTAACGAATCGTCTGCCAGAAGAGTTGCCCAGTTTTGAGTTAATTATTCTGCTAGTAAGCATTAAATGAATGAACTCCCGAAGCGAACTCTACATTTAGAGATGTTAGTGCAGATGTGTCCACGTTGTTAAAGGCACCTTCGATGTCAAGGAAAGCAACCATAGTGAACTCTTTATGATGGAGGGAATATTCGACAGTGCGTACTAAGGTGTGTAACGCTGTTTTCACCGATTTACCTTTACAGTAGGCATGTTGAGACGAAGACAGAAGTCTTGTATCAATACTTGCCCTTAAATGGATATCAATCAATCTTTCCAGGGTCTTAAGAAGGAATGATGATAGACTTATAGGTCGTAGATCTTTAGGATTGACTTGCGAGCATTTACCTTTCTTGGGTATAAAAACAACTTTAACTTCTCGCCATGCCGAGGGAACATGGACCAGGTAAAGACAGCTGGTAAAAATTGCCTCAAGGATTGGTGAAATTATGTCAGAAGTCTTTTGTAGCTCGGCTGGTATTATTCCATCTGGTCCTCCAGATTTAAATGGTTTGAAGCTGTTGAGAGCCCATTGTAGCTTGTCCCTTGTGATCAGACCTTGTGGATATGTTGTATTGGGACTTGAACGTATATAACCGTTGCAAGTAAGAGAACTACCAGGAAAATGAGTATCCAGTAGTAAGTTCAGCGATTCATTACTTGAATTTGTCCAGGAGCCGTCTGCATTTTTCAAGCAGCTTGGCATCGCTGGATTAGTTGAAAGAATTTTCCGTAACCTAGAGGCTTCAGAAGATTTTTCTATCGTGCCACAGAAGGATCGCCAAGAAGATCGTTTAATTCAATGGACTCGGGTTATCATCCACATTGATATTTAACTGGATATATCTATGATCAGAGAACGAGTGTTCTTTGTTTACTTTCCAGTCCAAGATCATATGGTGTATAGTATCTGAGACAAGAATTATGTCTAAGACTTCGTCGTCCGCATAGGCTAACACTCTGAAACCCTCCGCATCCAGACTAGTTAGGATTTTATTCACCACTAGGTTCCAGAGGAGAGGGGATAGAACACCACCTTGCGGTGTCCCTCTACTAACGAATCGTCTGCCAGAAGAGTTGCCCAGTTTTGAGTTAATTATTCTGCTAGTAAGCATTAAATGAATGAACTCCCGAAGCGAACTCTACATTTAGAGATGTTAGTGCAGATGTGTCCACGTTGTTAAAGGCACCTTCGATGTCAAGGAAAGCAACCATAGTGAACTCTTTATGATGGAGGGAATATTCGACAGTGCGTACTAAGGTGTGTAACGCTGTTTTCACCGATTTACCTTTACAGTAGGCATGTTGAGACGAAGACAGAAGTCTTGTATCAATACTTGCCCTTAAATGGATATCAATCAATCTTTCCAGGGTCTTAAGAAGGAATGATGATAGACTTATAGGTCGTAGATCTTTAGGATTGACTTGCGAGCATTTACCTTTCTTGGGTATAAAAACAACTTTAACTTCTCGCCATGCCGAGGGAACATGGACCAGGTAAAGACAGCTGGTAAAAATTGCCTCAAGGATTGGTGCAATTATGTCAGAAGTCTTTTGTAGCTCGGCTGGTATTATTCCATCTGGTCCTCCAGATTTAAATGGTTTGAAGCTGTTGAGAGCCCATTGTAGCTTGTCCCTTGTGATCAGACCTTGTGGATATGTTGTATTGGGACTTGAACGTATATAACCGTTGCAAGTAAGAGAACTACCAGGAAAATGAGTATCCAGTAGTAAGTTCAGCGATTCATTACTTGAATTTGTCCAGGAGCCGTCTGCATTTTTCAAGCAGCTTGGCATCGCTGGATTAGTTGAAAGAATTTTCCGTAACCTAGAGGCTTCAGAAGTTTCTTCTATCGTGCCACAGAAGGATCGCCAAGAAGATCGTTTAATTCAATGGACTCGGGTTATCATCCACATTGATATTTAACTGGATATATCTATGATCAGAGAACGAGTGTTCTTTGTTTACTTTCCAGTCCAAGATCATATGGTGTATAGTATCTGAGACAAGAATTATGTCTAAGACTTCGTCGTCCGCATAGGCTAACACTCTGAAACCCTCCGCATCCAGACTAGTTAGGATTTTATTCACCACTAGGTTCCAGAGGAGAGGGGATAGAACACCACCTTGCGGTGTCCCTCTACTAACGAATCGTCTGCCAGAAGAGTTGCCCAGTTTTGAGTTAATTATTCTGCTAGTAAGCATTAAATGAATGAACTCCCGAAGCGAACTCTACATTTAGAGATGTTAGTGCAGATGTGTCCACGTTGTTAAAGGCACCTTCGATGTCAAGGAAAGCAACCATAGTGAACTCTTTATGATGGAGGGAATATTCGACGGTGCGTACTAAGGTGTGTAACGCTGTTTTCACCGATTTACCTTTACAGTAGGCATGTTGAGACGAAGACAGAAGTCTTGTATCAATACTTGCCCTTAAATGGATATCAATCAATCTTTCCAGGGTCTTAAGAAGGAATGATGATAGACTTATAGGTCGTAGATCTTTAGGATTGACTTGCGAGCATTTACCTTTCTTGGGTATAAAAACAACTTTAACTTCTCGCCATGCCGAGGGAACATGGACCAGGTAAAGACAGCTGGTAAAAATTGCCTCAAGGATTGGTGCAATTATGTCAGAAGTCTTTTGTAGCTCGGCTGGTATTATTCCATCTGGTCCTGCAGATTTAAATGGTTTGAAGCTGTTGAGAGCCCATTGTAGCTTGTCTCTTGTGATCAGACCTTGTGGATATGTTGTATTGGGACTTGAACGTATATAACCGTTGCAAGTAAGAGAACTACCAGGAAAATGAGTATCCAGTAGTAAGTTCAGCGATTCATTACTTGAATTTGTCCAGGAGCCGTCTGCATTTTTCAAGCAGCTTGGCATCGCTGGATTAGTTGAAAGAATTTTCCGTAACCTAGAGGCTTCAGAAGTTTCTTCTATCGTGCCACAGAAGGATCGCCAAGAAGATCGTTTAAGTCAATGGACTCGGGTTATCATCCACATTGATATTTAACTGGATATATCTATGATCAGAGAACGAGTGTTCTTTGTTTACTTTCCAGTCCAAGATCATATGGTGTATAGTATCTGAGACAAGAATTATGTCTAAGACTTCTTGTCGAGTTTTAGTTATGAAGGTTGGTTTATTTCCAACATTACTTACTAAGAGGTTAGTACCAACAATATAATCAAAAAGAGACTCATCTCTGTCGTTGATATTGGTACTTCCCCATACCGTATGATGAGCGTTAACATCACTCCCAATAATTAGGCGGATCCTTTGCCTTTCCGCTTCAGCGACGATTTTCCCCAGGGTTTTTCCAGGGAAAGGGCCAAGGTGGTCATGGCCAAGATACGCCGACACTAGCCAGAAACTTCCTTTGGTTGTTTCCAGCCTAGCTACGGTGGTATTTTGTCACTGAAATGATGGAGTAAAAATACATTAATGCTACGTTTCACTAGTATGCAAGATCTAGGTTCACCTTTATCTGTCACACACAGTGTGTAGTACCCAGGAGTCCTGAGTCCTCGAACAACGGATCATCCGCGTTAACCTCATCTTTTTTTATAGATTCGAATTTTAATGGTTTCGAAGCCATAGTTTATCGAGCCCTCGTTTAAGGCTAGAGGAGCCAAAAATTCTTTGTTGAGTACCAAAATGGCACTCCTATAAAGATTCTTCACCTTCTCTAGCTTGGCTATCTTCCAGTTATGAGTCGGAAGGGACGGGTTACAAACTCTGATCATCTCGAGAATGTCCTCGATACCAGCAGGTTCGATTGGGATCCAAATGCGGGCTCTAGGTCTGCTAGGAATGTCTTCCTTAGTGACAACCTCGAGCTTCGCACTTGGCCAAACTTCACCTAACCGACTGACAGCGAGCTTGTATAAGTCACAAGACCTCTGGTCGCCACAAACCATGAGTTTGACATGGTCTTGATGCCAACCCCCATCGCTTATGGAAGGAAGTGGTCCTGGAAGCTCCCTCAAAATGCTTAAAAAGCCACCCGAGAGCTTAACCTTGACCAACTGCCAACGATCAGCCGATATTGTGCCATCATCATCGCTAATGTCAATAACCGCAACCACGACTTTGCCCTTCGCGACGTCACTGAAACTGGCTTTCTTGATGGGATTGAGGGGAGTGCTGGTGTTGTGCACCCGAGGCCGTTTTGGTGTCGGTACGGCCCCCTCAAGAGACCTTTCCCGTTTAGACTCATTTTTAAGAAAAGTGAGTTGCCATTCTAAACAAAAGATTGAAAAACAACGGAAACACTTACAATATTAAAAAAAAATACAACCGAAACACCTACAATATTCTAAAAAATACAACTCTTATTTTAGCGATAAATCCATTTTTTGAAAAAAAAAAAAAAAATACAAAATTTATAGTAAATGATGTAAACATTTGGGAAACATTGATTTAAAAAAATTCATTGGCTATGTTTCTTAGTTGTATCAGAATATTATAGGTGTTGCCGTTGTTTTCAAGCTTTTATTTTAAATGCCAACTGATGTTTGTAAAAAAATACCCTTCCCGCCTAACATGGGGGAAAAAAGATCAAGATCATTTTTTGCTTCTATTGGTCCAATCTCATGGCAAACTTTCTGTGTTTGACATTTTTCTATAAATTCGTCAACTTTTTGTAAAGGTCATGTTATCTGATTTCATAGCTGTAATTTATTGTTAAAATAGCGATTTAAACAATTTACGAAAAAGAAATGTTTGTTTCTTGGTATTATTTGCCGTAGCTTTCATAAAATAGTCTCATAGATTTCATCTCCTTTGATATATTACTGCTGATTCATTAATTTAAAGTATAAATATGTACATATATTTTTTGAACAACTTTTACGATTTTATCGAATTTTTAAAACAAGATATTGAGCAGTTAGTACCCGTGGCTTGTTGGTTGGTGCATAGGACTGTCATATCAAGAGCCTGGGGTTCTATCCCTGCCGTGGCACATAAAGTTTTTTTTCACGGGCACTGCCTCTTGAAAGGAATTGACAAATCCTCCGAGAGTTATTCTTATCATGAAAATTTCTTTCTCAAATTCGGCATTGAAACTGTAGGTCCCCTCCATCCTTGAAATGACTCGAACCCAAAAATGCCTTAAATATTCTAGACTTCCCGGAAGAAAATCTATAATCTATTCATAACTGCCTTGAAAATTGTAGACCTTTCTCTATATCTCTCTAAGTGTTTAGACCTGCCTTGAAATTTTGAAGCCTGACTTGAAATATCTACGAATCTCTTCTGATCTCTGAATGAACGCCAAAACCATGTTACTTGTGGAAACAACTCTCATCATTGCACTTAAACTCACTTGAACTACACTTCAATTATATTCTTAAGCTTGTGTTTGGCCTCACGGAGGTAGCACGAAGAATTGCAGTGCCTGTAATTACCTCCAATCTTGGTTTCAAGAATGGAGAAATTGAATGCTTTTTGATAAGCATAAGGACAACATTGAAAATGCAAAAGGCAAAAGAAATCTACCCACAAGTCAACTACAACTCAGGCACTTCAAACTTTTTTAAAGGAAAACTTAGTACAAAATATCTTTGATGTTCAGCAAGGGAAGATGTACTTCCACTTAATTTCATCCCGCATTGAAATGACCTACCGGTTATCTGTTTGATGTGCAATGCTCGAAAAGAGAAAATGTCGACTGATATGGCACAAAAACTATCTCAAACTCAATTAAGTCTTCGAACTCCATACAAAATAACTATCATATAAAAGAAAAATAATGAATGATGAGTTCTAATTTTGATATTTCCCATACACCCACCGAAATATTTATAAAGGCAAGCTGATTTTTTTATCTTTAACTTGAAAGCAGTTATTTTTCAGAAAACAAATTAAACATTATTTTGGGTACTTGACAAATCTCAATTTCTATGCGTTTAAAAAATGTATATTTATTATTTTAAAACGAAACAGTCGTTTTAACCGTTTTTCATGCGAAATAAATATAAAGACATTTATGATTTTCACATTTAATTTGACCTTCAATGAGATCGCAAGTGAGTAAATGTAATTGTTATTTGTATTTAATTTTTGATTTTTTATGAATTTAAAAAGCGTTTTGGTAATTTCTTAACAATGCCGCGTGGAAAGTCGTTGACCGACGAATACAAAAGAAAAATCGAAGTATACCATGTGATAGGTCTGTCCAATCGAGAAATTTCACGACGCTTGGGAAGGTTGAGCTGCATCATTGACAACTTCATCAACAAAGGTCCGGAATATGGGGCAAAAAAGCTATCAGTAAGGAGGCTGCTCGTCCCAAAAGAGAGATGAAAAGACTCTTTATTAGAGACAAATTGCGTGCTAGTAGGAGTACAACAAAAAAATAAAAAGGGATTTGAAGCTTTTCTACGAAAACGAATGTGCCAAACCTGCGCTCTTGCCACGACACGAGCTAGTCCATCTTCGATTAGCCAAAAAACACAGTGAAAAAAAGTGATTTTTACAGACGAGAAGAAGTTAAATTTGGTTGGTCCAGATGGCGCGGTGGATACAAATATTTTCGCTCTAAAAACAAACCCAAAATATTGCGAAAACAGCGAAATTTTGTGTAAGGGTTTGGGGGGTATAGTGAACTACTTCCATTTAGTTTGTGAGCACAAGAATGGATTCTGTTCATTACATTCAACTGCTCGATGATGTCTTAATCAATTTTGGAGAGGAAATAGCCACACCAGAATTCATTTTCAAGCACGACAACGCTGCAATCTACCACTCAAGAGCAACAAAGGAATTCCTGGAGGCTCGAAATATCATCAATCTCGATTGGCCAGCATTAAACCCGATGGAAAACCTGTGGTCACTTTTATCATCAGAAGTTTTCCATCATGGCCGTTAATTTAAGGATTTAAGGAAATTGAAACAATCAACCCAAGAGGAGTGGAAGAAAATTGAAAGTTCTTATGTTCAAACCCTAATTAACTCAATGCCTAGACGAATAGACGAAGTTATAGCCAAAAAAGGCAACCATACTTCGTATTAAAAAAGAATGTTGACTCTTTCCGCGAGTGAGCTATGAAGGGCTGATCCTTGCCTAGCCAGCTCGTCAGCTCGTTCATTGCCCTCAAAGCCTCTATGACCCGGAATCCAGATGAGAGTGACCCTGAGTCCAATGTTCATGCTCGCTAACTCACTTCGGCATTGTTGAACCAGTTTGGAGGATGAAGTGGGCGAGCCAATCGCTTGAATAGCCGCCTGACTGTCCGAAAAAATAGCTGTATTGCGGTTTTGATTTGGATCTAGTTTTAGTAACTTGCATGCTTCCTTGATCGCGAGTAGTTCAGCCTGAAAAACACTAGCAAAGTCAGGAAGTCGCAAAGACCTGGAGACATTTAGAGACTCGGAAAAAATTCCTGCACCGACCCCACACTCCATCTTCGAGCCGTCAGTGAAAATAGTTGTGTCGAAGCCTCTCGTCACTAAGTCATCATCCCATTCATTTCGAGATGGGATGATAATTTTAAAATCCGCACTGAGGTCCACAGTAGGGGTGCGGTAGTCAGTTTCTGTCGAAAAGATGTCCGCTGGGATGAGATTAGAGATATTACTATGACCAAAGGGCCTAGAATACCAACTATTCGATTCCCTAAGTCTCAACGCGCTGCAAGATACTAAGTATTTGATATGCAGGTCTATTGGTAAGAGGTAGAGAAAAACGTTTAGGGCGTCCGACGGACATGAGCGCAAAGCTCCCGTGGAGCCAACACTAGCTGTTCTCTGAACCTTTTTTAGTTTAGTTATATTGTAGGCTTTGCTAAGCGCGGGCCACCAAACAATCGAACCATAGGACAAGATTGGACGTACCACGGCTGTATACGTCCACAAAATCATCTTCGATTGCAAACCCCACTTTTTGCCAAAGGTTTTATTGCAGGCATAGAAAGCTATGCTGGCTTTCTTGACCCTTTCTTCGATATTAAGTTTCCAGTTTAACTTTGGGTCAAGTATTACTCCCAAATATCTAGCGCTGGAAGACAAGGAAAGAGTTTCACCGTTGAGGCGGGGAAGGGTGAAGGGTGGTACTTTTGTTTTCGTAGTAAAGAGCATCAGTTCAGTTTTGCTTTTATTGACACCCAGGCCACAGCTTGTAGCCCAGTTGCTTACTTTTAGCAATGCCATCTCCGTAATCTCACTAATCACGGAAGTGTACTTTCCTGATACCAGTATCACCAAATCATCTGCGTAAGCAACGGCCTTCACACCACAACTTTCCAGTTTAAAAAGAATTTTGTTCATGACCAGAAGCCAAAGAAGAGGGGACAGAACACCCCCCTGAGGTATTCCCCTGTTTACGCACCTGCTCAAGTAAGTGTTACCTAAGGTAGCTTGAATCCTTCTATCACTGAGCATGGATACAATCCAACTTCTGATGTAGTCCTCTACACCCTGATCAACTAGTGATTCTTGAATAGATTCTGTTAAGACGTTGTAAAAAGCTCCTTCTATGTCTAAGAAGGTAGCGAGAGTATATTCTTTGAAATGTATGGTTTTTTCAACTGTACGCACTACCTCATGTAGGGCTGTCTCCGTAGACTTGCCCTTAAGATAAGCGTGTTGTGAACTCTCAAGAGGATTTACATCTAAAATGCCTCTGATATGGTAATCAAGAATGCGCTCCATTGTCTTAAGCACGAAGGAAGTAAGGCTTATTGGTCTAAAATCCTTCGCGGATTCATGTCCTCGCCTGCCGACCTTCGGGATAAAAACTACTCTAACATGTCTCCAAGACTCGAGAACATGATTTAGAAAGAGACATCCTTTAAAGATCATCTCCAGCCAAGGAATCGCCAGAAATTGCGTTTTCTGAAGCATGATCGGCATTATGCCGTCCAGGCCTGGAGACTTGTACGGGGAAAATGTGCAATATTTTCCTTATTTATCAAGTTATCAATGTGTTCTATATCCGCCGTCGACACGCCATTTGAATTAAGAGTTTGAGGGTTGTTATTCTCACAACCCGGAAAATGCGCAGCCAATAGCAGTTCTAGGGATTCTGCAGGAGATGCTGCCCAGGAATCGCCAGATTTTTTAAGAAAGGAAGGACAACAATGGTCCTTCGATAGAATCTTACTAAGCCTGGCGGATTCTTTTATATTTTCTATTTTGTGGCAGTAATCCCTCCAGCTTTGCTGTGTAGACTTGGCAATGGCTCGCTTATAAACTCTTAGACAGTCTTTGTACGGTTGGTAGAATTTGTGTTTGTGGCAAATATTAAAGATCACTCTAGTCTTTTTCCTGAGGCTAGACAGTTCTTCATTCCACCACATAGGGAGTGATTTGCGACTGTATTTAATAGGGCACGAGACTTTGTAAGCCGTGTCAAAAGCTGCCTCGAAGGTCTTTACTTTAGACTCGAGATCGCTTACCGACTCTGGATACCGATTTGGCGTGTTACACAGTTTCGTGTTAATTATTTGACTGAATTTCTTCCAATCAGTATTTTTGGGGTTTCGGTGAGGGGGAGGAATTTCAGACTCAAAATTTATATTGAAGAGTATCCACCTGTGATCAGAAAAAGAATTCACAAGTGAGACTCTCCAATTTTCCACTATAGAATAAAGATTGTTATTTGATAGAGTAACATCAAGTACATCCTCCCAACCTTCGAAGTTAACCGAGCTCGGAAAAATGAAAGTTGGGGTGTTACCTCTATTGCATACATTTAAATTATTGTTAATAATGAAATCAAAAAGTGACTCACCTCGTTCATTAATTACCGTACTGCCCCATAGAGAATGCCGTGCGTTGGCGTCGCACCCAATCAGGAGGTCTGACTTTTGTTGTTTGGAAGCGATTACCAGGGTCTCCAACTCTTCCGGAGGTGACTGCCGGTCGTGGCCACAGTAAGCCGATGCCAGAAGTAGGCCAGCATTTTTTCCTTCAATTCTGACAACCGTCAAATCGGAGGTGCTAAGGATGGGACACAAAAAAGCTTTTAAGTGTTTCTTAGCTAGAATGCAGGTTCTAGGCTTACCTTGGTCAGTATTAAGGATTTTATAAAAAAGGTCGTATTTGTGGTCCAGAAGGCCTCGAACTCTGAGGCCATTCACCCAAGGTTCTTGTATGAACGCTACGTCCAAGTCTTCCTGACTCAGGAAGACCTTTAGATTATCTGAGGCACATTTCGAGTGCTTCAGATTAATCTGTATAGAACGCAGCGCGTTTTTCAGTGTTGGTACTCCATGAGAAACCTGTCTGAAGGCTTATCAAGGCATGTTATGTATTGTTATAACATTAAAAATAATTAATTCTTGATGGCATTTTATATTGTGAAATAAATGTAATCTAATCTAAAATAAGTTTGAACTGAGTACCAACAAGGGCGAACTATGGAATTGATATGTTCAATTTATTATTATATTTCGGTCAAAATGTAACTTTCTAATATTTGAAATTTCAATCACATCAACGACACTCAATTTACGTATATTATTTTGTACAGCATTCTGAGAATGTCTTGAGTTTTAAAAATCAAAAATTATAAAAAAACAACAGCTTCAGATCGGATGACTAACCGGACATACAGAACAATAATTTTGGAAGTTCAATTTCTCTTGTCACTCATTTTCAGCTTGAAAAAGTTTGTTCGAAACTGGTAGCTTCAATGTCTCGACGCCTTAAGGCGGTGATTAAATAAAAAGGATACGCCACAAAGTATTAATTACAATGTGTCTGATTACTTGTGGGATATGGAATTATGAAGTTGTTTCAATTTTTTGTTAATTGTTTTTGAACAGGTATTACAAATGTTGTTTTTTTACTTAAAATTAATATTAATTCCCTTATGTTAAAATATGATGTTTAATTTTCACATCACACAACATACATTTTCTTAGAGAAATTGCACTTCCGAAATGTATTTTCTATGTCCGATTAGTCATGAGAGCCACTGTACATATTTGTTATGAGTTAATATACTTTTTCGATTTATTTAGTTCCATATTACTTTGGACTAAAAACACTATTAAATTGGGCTCATAAACCAGCAAAAAAAATGTTCAAAGAATCCAAAAACGAAGTTAAAATTATTCGGATTCTCAGCAAATTTGATAAAAGTACTTTGAAATTAATTAATTAAAATGCTTAAAATGTTCTAAAAGCGTTGAAGAACGAAATTGCTAATTAGACGTTTTATAGCGTCAACGAAGCCAACAACTAACAAATTAAAACTGAATTCCAAGCGTAAAAGAAATTGTGATTCCCGGTAGTTCTAAATAATCTTAACGCCCTGGCATCCAAATCCATCCCTGAAAGAAATCTTGTCTCTCAAGTCTCTCATTATACGTCAGTATGTGAAGCTTCTTTAATTGCATAGTTGGAAGATGAAGGTGGCCAGCGCAGAATTTTTTCTTTCACTCAACTGTGCATAACTAGCGGCAATAACACTCTTGGCTTTTTCCATTACGGAAAGGTGATTTCTTCCAAAGATTCGTTGGACTTTCCAATTTCCAAGATTCTTGCTTATGTAGGTTCGAAATATTTGTCCTTCGGTAGAATCACGACCTTAATAACAAAAACTATAAAATTTCGATGACTATGAAAATACAGTTTACTACAACGCTGTACCATAAATTTGAAAATGAAGTGGTATTGCGCGATTCGGTTTTGCTCGTTTTGCAACCATCGAGAATGTGGTGTTAAAGTTTTGGGAGCAGTTTCTTAATTTTGCACCGCGAGGATTGAGTTTTTAAGATCAGAAATTAGTTAAAAAAAATCCTGTAATTTTTGAGCATATATACTATTTCTTTCCAGTAGGACAATACAACATGACGAGCATTGTCAAGAATTGGATAAAAGATTAGAATGTGGAACTACTCCAATGGCTGCTTTTTATCTTACCCGACCTAATCCTTATTGAAATTTTATGGCAATGGTCTTATGCAGCCATTGATTTAGCCTGTAGTGTATTTTCGCTTTGCTACTTAAACAGAATTTACGTATTCATATGGGACCGAATTTTTGAATTCATTTTGAAAAAATACAGCAATAACCACTATAAGAACCAACTACTTTAAAACAAAACATTTTGAAAAGAACTTGTTTTAATTCAGACGATTCTCTATTCAGTTGCCGCGAATTAATTATACATTTTTCAATATGGTAGACACTACCAAGAGAACCAGAAAAAAAATCGGAACTTCTGAAATTATTTTTTTTTGCTTGTTTTCTCTTATTTTTTTCCTCAAACCACAATTAAGTTTCATAAAATGATAAATTAAAGCACAAGTTTATGTTTTGTACACAATGTACCTTAGAACGGAGTGTACTTAATTCAATAAAAATCATGTATTTATTTAGTAAGAACTGTTTTTATTATGCTTTTTTTCTAAGACTTGACTGGACTAAATTGAATTAAGCTAGTTTAAATAAGTAGTATTTGGTTGCATTGAAAATTTTTTTTAAATAATGCAAACAATTAAAAAGATAATTATTTTCATTTATTTTATTTTTATTCAAATTCTTCTCAGTAAAAAAATAAAACTTTTTGACTTCTACCATTCTCTTCTTATAAATAAAATAAATAAATTGGGTGGCGCAACAGTCCGTTGAGAACTAAGGCCTAGTGACTTACAACTTACAACTGTAAGTTGACGAGTACTGTTGTCAGAGATGGAGGGGCTAATTTGAGAAAGCACTTTTCATGGCAAGAATTACTCTTGGAGAATTTGTCAATTCCTCGCAAGAGGCAGTACCCGTGAAAAAAAACTTTAGATGGCACAGGCAAGGATCGAACCCAAGACCTCTGGCATGACAGTCCAACGCACTTTTTTTTAATTAATTTTTATTAATTCATTCTTAAAACTATCTTAAAGCTAGACAAAAATTCATAAAACTAGCCTAATTAACCATAACTTACTGGTCCCATACGGACACTCTAAGTTAAACAATAATACTTAATTCTAATGCCTTTCGGCCCTAAGATCTATTTTACTGTAATTCCATTTTATTTATTATTTTTTATTTACTAGAAAATTAAAAAAAAAATAATTTCAATATCTTTTGTTATTTTTACTTAAAAACTACTTAAAATAAGGTCCTTAATAAGTAAGTAAGTAATTCATTCATTTATTGTTTCGTTTTGCTTTTGGTACATTGTTTATAGTTTTTATGAATTTTGCAACTATGGCATTGCCGTCAGCTCGGTTAGCAAGTCAAAATAAATAATTTTCTAGGTATGAATGATTAACAAAAATTAAAAATTAAATAAATTTAAACAAATTCGATTATAATTAACATCCTATATGTATAGATGGTTTTCAAAAAGGAAAAGAGTGCTTTCCATTCAAAATTGTTTAACACTTCTACTGTTTCTTGCAGCGTCAGAGATTTTTTTTCAAAGGTTGCATTTCTGTAGGCACAAAAAACGGGACATATACTCATGAAGTGGAAGCAATCTTCTTTTGCTTTCAAATCACATAGCGTGCAAAACTGATTAAAACTGCCGTTGTATGGTGATCCGTTTAAGCTAAGGACTTCACATCTTGTTTTAAAAATTAAGGATGTTTGACTGTAATTCAGTGAATCATTAAAGTAGTTTGATTCCATAAGATTTAGGATCAGTTGTGAGTAAAGAATCCTGCTTTGTGATTTTCGAACTTCCTCCATAAGAGCATCGCGTTTCAAATTTTCATAGCTTTGTATGATTTTATAGAAAACCTCTAGCATGATTCAAATTTGATGGATTCAGCGATATTGTTTCTCCACACGCGTTTCCCAGAGCTTTCCATATCGACATCCACCAGTCCTTGTTTCTTAGCTCAAAAAGTGCCATTCGTTTTGTCAGTTGGTCATCATGATGGGATAAAACCTTTAAAATGTAGTCTGCTTGTAATTTTAGCGTGCTAGTAAATATTTTTGGAAGTCTTGTTTCCAGATACAAGATAGGTATTTTTAGGGGTAAATTTAAGAATTTCTTCAAAAAGCATCTGTGAAACTTTTCTATCTCTTATGTTTTAATTATTTTCCTGTAGTTAAGAAGGATTTCGGCGTTTGTGTTGTGATTGTGTTGTGAGATCACGCTGTATTAAAACACCTGTGCCTTTTAGCTTGAAGGAGTTTTGCAGCATTTTTGTGGCATTTTCATTGGAACCAGTGTTGAGCTTAAACTTAATGACGTTTTGATTTTCTGATAATTTTGTTGTCTCTCTCATTCGAAGTGATTTGTCTAGCAAGATTTGGGTGACGGATTGAATTTTCACCTGTGACTCAATATTTTCATTTGGTATCGTGAGGATGATGTTTTCCCCTTTAACTCAAGAGCTTGCATCTCTAGTTCCTTTTCGAGAACATTGCACCTAGCCTCAAAATGTCGAACCTGAATGGATGAATTCTCGTTTTGAACCTGTAGTGTTTTTATTTCTTCATTAAGCTTTGTGAAGCCTTCTTTTGTCGCTAGCTGTGCGATTGCTTTCTCCAATTTTGTATCGAGAGATTCATCGATGATTGTTTTGATTTTTAGAAGATCACTACTTGAAATTGACATGGCCTTTGTGATGTATAAGTTGATAGTTTTCTTTTTATAATCAGTGTCTTCGAAGTACGTTCTTCCTCTGGTGAGGTTTCTCTTAATTTTCTTTTGTTCTCGGGCATGTGACAACCAAGACCAATTTTTATTTTGATCAAAAGCATATACATATAACTAAGGTTACCTGTTATATTGTCACTTTTTTTTGTTTAATATTTAAACAAACTTAGATGTTAACGACTTTTTAAGTATTTTTGTGAGTTTAACTTATTTAAATTTAAAAAATTCGCAGGAGAAATATAAAAATTGAACCAACTACTTTCACAACAGCGTTGCCAACCCTTAATCTAAAACTTAAAACTAACTTAAACTACCTATTCTACCTATAAACTACTTAAAACTAGAACAACAACAGCAGTAAATCTAACTATCTAACATTTTTTGTTTTTCATTTTTAGTTTTCCTTTTTTTCCTTATTCCATGTTTTTTTTTTTTTGTTTATATTTTCATATTTTTTTTTTTTGTAATTGTATTTTTTATGCCACCATGCCTATTCTACTTAAAACTAAACCCTAAAACTATAAAACAAGTATGTAAGCCGGCCAAGGATTTAAGCCCCATCCCGATTACCCACTATTAAGTGCCGAATGAAGCCACCAAAACTGGTTCTCCTGTTTCACCCTATCAATTCGGTCCCGTTCGGACACAGCCCTACTGAACCGAAGGTGCTCTGCTCCGTCTTGTGCCATGACGTCCCGATTGTACAGGAGACGCCTATCCACGGTTCGTCGTCCGACGTGGTAGATTAGCGGAACTGACAATCTATCCTTTATCAGACCGCATCTATCAAAGAAGAGGAATGCTTCTGTTGGAATGAAGCCGCTCAAGCGTGCACTCTCAAAATACACGTCGTTCGGATAGAACGCCCCGAAAATTAAATTGTTGGTCGAAGACACAGCTCTTGCAATGTGACCTCGAACGAGTTTTATCACGAAATTGTGAATTCTGTTGATTCGAGCCCTGTTGTATAGGACCTCGTTGGAATAGTTATGCACGTAAGAAGATTCGGCTGTTCGATATAAGCCGGTGCAGCGTCGTAAGACGCTCTAACCATACGGTGTCAAAGGTCTTCCAAATCAAACCTGTGCATTGTTGTTTTGATTTATTCCATTGGATATCAGAAACGAGTTTAGACGCAGCATGAATTGAGTTATGACCCGCCTTGAACCCGAACTGTTTATCCGGAACTATTTTGTTGTCCGCAGCCCAATTAGTCAGAGCCCTATTGATGATCTTCTCGAAAACTTTGCTGATATCGACCGAATATTTGACGGGTTGGAGTTGGTCCTTTCCCTTTTTCGGGAGAGGATGAACCACAGCGGTCTTCCAATGCACTGGATAATATGCATTATTCAGTGCATTATTGAAGAGTGTGGTGTAAATGTCAATTGCCTCCTTCGGTAAATGTCTTAGTACAACGTTGGATATACCATCGACAACTACTGACGTTTTGTTTTTTATTGAATTGAAGATGAGCTGAAGCTCAACTTTCGTCACTAACTCTGTCCAACGCACTAACCATCATGCCACGGGTACTAGACCATTCCCTTTTTAATGTCCGCTAATTGGTTGCCATTCAACAAGCAATATTTGTTAATTCCGTTCTTCCTATCAGTGCTAGTTAGAGTGAAATCTCAATTTCACCTCTCCAAATCCTGTGCTGGTTGCACTAGCAGAAAGCTGCATTTGTATTCAATTATACGAGAATATGTAAATAAAAGGAGTCAAAAGACAGCAAGGAAACATAAAGGAACACTTTTTGTATGCTCTAATTATATTCCCTTCTGCTATAAAACTACAACACGTTTTGGTCCTCTTGAGCCTTTTTTTGTAAGATTTCACTGAGCTATGTATATTTTGGTTAGAATTGTTATTAATAATGGACAAAAATGTGAGTTTTCTTAAATGCAGTTGTGATAGAGTGATGGAAACATATAATTTTATAAAATATGATTGATTATTAAATTCATAATACATACCTTTTTTTAGACAGAATCATAGTGAAATTGAGAAGCGGAGGCGAGATAAGATGAATACATATATTAACGAACTTTCTTCAATTATTCCCATATGCAATACTATGCATAGAAAGCTTGACAAACTAACTGTTCTTCGTATGGCCGTGCAGCATCTCAAAAGTGTTCGTGGAACTGTTAAACCTTTCTATGAATGCACATATCAACCCGCTTTTCTTTCGGATCAGGAGCTTAAGGATTTGATTTTACAAGCTGCAGATGGGTTTGTTTTTGTCGTAGGGTGCGACAGAGGGCGAATTTTATTTATTTCAGAATCAGTCTCATCTGTTCTCAATTGTACGCAAAATGACTTGCTTGGTCAGAGTTGGTTTGATATTCTTCACCCAAAAGACGTGGCAAAAGTTAAGGAGCAACTTTCATCCATGGAACCAGGGCCTCGAGAGCGTTTAGTAGACGCTAAAAGTAAGGGTCAGACCAAAAAAGAGGAAAAACATTAGTAATAATTTTTTGTAGCAATGCTCCCAGTAAAGAGTCAAGCACCACAAGGCATTTATCGACTTTGCTCAGGGGCAAGAAGATCTTTTTTTTGCCGAATGAAGCTGCAAATGCCTAAAAGGCAAATCAAGGATGAATCAGATACGTCTTCGAGTTCAATCAGTTCTAATAAAAAGAAATCCAAACTAACAACTAGCAAAAAGTATCGTGTTTTTCAGTGTACTGGTTATCTTAAGTCCTGGATACCTATTAAACTTGAGGAAAGAGAAGGAGATGCAGACGAACAACTTACAAATATGTCATGCCTCGTTGCTGTAGGTAGGATTCAGCCAAATATTTTGGAAGCCAATATTCCATCGTCGTTGGATAATCATCCGAACATTCGACAATTGTTATTCATCTCCAGACACTCAGTAGATGGAAAATTTATATTTATCGATCAAAGGTATAATACAGAAGTATTTATGTATAAGGAAATTAAAATATGTATTTTATTATTATTATTTTAAGGTCCACACTTGTGATTGGTTTCCTGCCTCAAGAGCTACTTGGAACAAGTTTCTATGAGTATTTTCATCATGAAGATATACCAGCCCTTGCAGAATCTCACAAAACGGTTTTACAAAATTCTGAGAAAGTAATAACACAAGTTTACAGGTTCAGGTGTAAAGAAAATCGATTCATTCAACTGCAAAGTGAATGGAAAGCGTTTAAAAATCCTTGGACGCTAGACATTGATTACATAATAGCAAAAAATACAGTGTTTTTATAATGTATATTAATAAAACGGAAATATTACATTGCTTGTTTGTTCGGGCTAATTTTAAGATTTTTTTTATATTTGCAATGTTATTATTACATGTGTGCTGAGTACGGGGATCTTTGTTTTTAGAAAGTTTTTGGTTTGCTTAAAAATTTTTTTTTTTTTTTTTCCGCAGGAAGGTGAGAAATCTTCAGAGACACTATAAGCCCGATGCTTATAGTAGTGTCAGATTTTTACTGACTAAAACTCACCTCCCTTATCTTCTATATTATTACTACAACTAAGTCCAGCTTAACAAGTAGTTTTAGCGTCATTTTGTTCGCGTTTTGTCAGGAAGCTCCCCAACGAGAGGACCTGAAGATTCCACAAAATTCGAGTGGAGAGATTAATTTGTTTGCGCTAGATCAGAAGGTCTTGTTCGGTGCAGACGCCGAAAAACGAACGCCTCGCTAACAGATTGTTGGATTAAGTTATTACTATGATTTCTTAGTCGTGATCTTAGCTCCGTAGCAAATTTTTTAATTTCGTTTTCTACATATTTTATATTTAAATCTATGTAAGTCGCTATTTCTTACATACCATGGAGCATTTACTATTATTTTAAGTACTTTGTTTTGGTATGTTTGCAAAATTTGTATATTTCTTTCGTTGGTACAACCCCAAAGTTGTATACCGTACGTCCAAACTGGTTTCAGTACTTGCTTATAAATAAGAAGCTTGTTATAAACGCTTATATTGGAATATCTTCCAATAAGCCATGTCAATTCGCGGAGTTTATTTTTGCTTAAAATAAAAACCACTTTGCGGATTGGCATAGTTGCCTACCTGCGTTGATAAAAGTATCTGATGATGATGATGAACGAACTTCTGTCAGAAATGATTTAGTTACTTTTGAAACCCTGTTGAGCTTCTTGTAAGGTTTTCGATGCCGTTGATCACAATCAATTTCACAGATAGACTTAGCGACAAAAAACCCTCGCATGGATATGTTTTCATATTTTTGTATTTTAAGCCTAGTACGCTGCTGAAGCCTAGTACGCAGCTGAAGTGAAACGAATTTTTTCGGCGGTCTCCAAGTGCAGAGCGAAATGAAAACGAAAACCACAGCGGAAAAATATTTGTGGAGAGTTCTGTCTGGAAGTTGAAGTTCACTGCTTGTCTTCATCACTTCTTGCACATCACCAATAACATCCTCTGAGTTTCCGATTCAGAAATGCAATGTTGGAACACATTAGAAAAATCCATTTTATTTAAAATTTTAAATCAAAGATAAATCCAAATCAAAACACCGAAAGTCACGAGTAAACAATTTTTTTCAATTCTAATTTGTAAACAATTTTTTTCAATTTTAATTTGTAAACAATTTTTTTCAATAAATAAATTAAACGTCAAAATTTCGCAAGCAATTAATATACCGGGCAATTAAATTGAGAACGAAAAGAGTGGAGAATTGTACTAAGAAATATAGTACAGCTATCCACTAAAATGACACATTTCGTCGTTCAGCAGCGTACTGAAGCCTAGTACGCTGCTGATGCGAAACGAAATTTTTCGGCGGTCTCCAAGTGCAGAGCGAAATTAAAACGAAAACCACAGCGAAAAAATATTTGTGGAGAGTTCTGTCTGGAAGTTGAATTTCACTGCTTGTCTTCATCACTTCTTGCACATCACCAATAAAATCCTGAGTTTCCGATTCAGAAATGCAATGTTGGAACACATTAGACAAATCCATTTTATTTTAAATTTTAAATCAAATATAAATCAAAGTCAAAACACCGAAAGTCACGAGTAAAGCCTAGTACGCTGCTGATGCGAAACGAAATTTCCCATACAAAAATGACATGACGAAATCATAAACGAAAAATTTCGCTGTGCTTTTCGTTTTTCAGTACGCTGCTGAACGACGAAATGTGTCATTTTAGTGGATAGCTGTACTAGATTTCGTAGTACAATTCTCCACTCTTTTCGTTCTCAATTTAATTGCCCGGTATATTAATTGCTTGCGAAATTTTGACGTTTTATTTATTTATTGAAAAATTTTTCGAATATTTTCGTTTATGATTTCGTCATGTCATTTTTGTATGGGAATTTTCGTTTCGCATCAGCAGCGTACTAGGCTTAAAATTGAACTTCAACTTCCAGACAGAACTCTCCACAAATATTTTTCCGCTGTGGTTTTCGTTTTAATTTCGCTCTGCACTTGGAGACCGCCGAAAAATTTCGTTTCGCATCAGCAGCGTACTAGGCTTAAACAATTTTTTTTTTTTCAATAAAAAAATTAAACGTCAAAATTTCGCAAGCAATTAATGTGCTGGGCAATTAAATTGAGAATGAAAAGAGTGGAGAATTGTACTAAGAAATCTAGTACAGCTATCCACTAAAATGTCGCATTTCGTCGTTCAGCAGCGTACTGAAACACGAAAAGCACAGCGAAATTTTTCGTTTATGATTTTAGTGGATAGCTGTACTAGATTTCTTTATTTATTTATTTTCGTCTTTCAAGTAACATGACTTTATGGAGACTACAACTAAATCAAATAATAATAAGATTTTTAACATATGAGTTCAATATAATTAACTTAAAATAATACAGTTTATAACAAATTTAATAAATTTCTCTTAATATCTAACCTACTATTATTAAAATCAATTAAAAAATCAAATTCATTAAAAGCAATACAGGAATCAGTAATTGGATTGTGTTTGGCATAATTTGTACTATGAAAAGGAACATGTAAAAAATTTCCATCTCTAGGTCGCAAACTACGAGAAGGTACGTAAATATTAAACATTGATAGCAAAATAGAACAATCTATGTTAGAATTCAAAACATAGAAAGCAAAGAGTATCGAATATAGCTTTCTTCTCTGCACTAAAGGTTTTAAATTAATTAATATACACCTGGTCTCATAAGATGGAATATCTGAGTTTCGAAAAATCTTACGTAAGGCGAATTTAGTAAATCTTTTCTGAACTTTTTCAATCCTAAGGATACTTGATTGAGTAAAGGGATTCCATATAATGCAACAATATTCCAGCAAAGGTCTGACAAGGGATAAATAAAGGGTTTTTAGAGTATATGGATCTTCAAAAGACTTAGAACTTCTAGATATAAAACCCAACATCGCGTTAGCTCTAGAAATAACGTGGTCAATATGAAGCGAAAAACTCATTTTATAGTCAAAGATAACTCCAAGATCTTTTTGTGTTGTTAACCTTTGTAATGGATGATTATCAATTTTGTAATTGAAAATTAATGGATCTAATATCTTAAAAAATGTAACAACATTGCATTTTTTAATTTTGAAATATAAACCATTCATAGTACACCAGTTAACAATGCAGTCAATATCAGCTTGAATTTTACTGTCATCTAATGGAGTACCCGTGGCATGATGGTTAGTGCGTTGGACTGTCATGCAAGAGGTCTTGGGTTCGATCCCTGCCTATGCCATCTAAAGTTTTTTTCACGGGTACTGCCTCTTGCGAGGAATTGACAAATTCTCCAAGAGTAATTCTTGTCATGAAAAGTGCTTTCTCAAATTTGCCGTTCGGATTCGGCTTAAAACTGTAGGTCCCTTCCATCCCTGACAACAGTACTCGCACACAGGAATGGTTGAGAGTTGTAAGTCACTAGGCCCTAGTTCTCAAACGGACTGTTGCGCCACCCAATTTATTTATTTATAATGGAGATCTTACACAGCTAAAAATCTTGAGATCATCGGCATATAAGAGACACTGCATAAGATATATAATTTGGCAAATCATTAATAAAAAGAATAAAAAGGAGTGGCCCAAGGTGGCTGCCTTGAGGAACACCTGAAAAGTTTATTATTTTATTTGATAAAACATCACCGATTTTAACATATTGACTACGTCCAACCAAATAACTTTTAATCCAGTCAAGGAGAGCAGAGTGAAACCCTAGCAGCTCAAGTTTTTTCAAAAGAATATTGTGTTGCACACGATCAAATGCCTTTGAAAAATTGGTGTAAATAACCTCGACTTGCAAGCGATTTTCTAAACAACCAAGACAATAATGCGTAAATATTGATAAATTGGTTGCTGACGATCTACCACTCATAAAGCCATGCTGATGATGAGAAATATGATTACGAACTAAATTATACAGTTTATTTTTAACAATTGCTTCAAATACATTTGGAATTAACTGAAGTTTAGCAATAGGTCTATAATTGTCCACAGTACCCTTAGATCCAGATTTATGCAGAGGAGTAATCAGAGAATGTTTCCATGTATCTAAAAATATACCTTGTCGCAAAGACATGTTGAAAATATAACACAGTGGGGCTGCTAAAATGTATTTACAGAATTTTAAAAGAAGTGGAGGAATATTATCTGGTGCAGCGGAGAAACTATTGTCCAGAGATGATAAAGCTGACAACACATCATCTAAAGATAAACAAAGGCTACCAGCATTAATATTAGAGTTGAAATTATTAAAATCTTGATCATAATTTATTCCCAAGCCAGCAAAATTTGATTGGAAAAATAAGGCAAAATTATTACAAATATCACTTAAGTTCTCTGAAAAAAACCCCATTGTAAGATACACTAGATGGAATCCCAATTGATTTTCTTTTAGTATTCAAAAATGACCAAAAAACTTTAGAATTACTCTTTATTTTCGACTCCACAGACCAAATGTATTGTTTATAAGTAAATCTTTTTAAAAATTCATACTCTTTTCTTGTTCTATTAAATTGTTCGCGAATAGAGACAGAAATTTTACTTTTTTTATGAAGTTTAATCATAACATTTTTAAGCCTTGATAAACTTTTATTAAATAAAATCGGTCTTTTTGAATTTTTAAATTTCTTTATGGGAACAAAATTAAAAACAGCCTGATCCAATATATTCCGAAATATAGTAAAAGCTATCACTAAGTTATTACAATTTAAAATTATTTCCCAATTTACTGATTCAAAATATTTATTCATAGAAACAAAATGAGCATTTTTAAAATCATGTTTAATAACTACATTAGAATCAAATTGGGATTCAATTAAAACAGAAAAATTAAATTTAATCTCAAGGGCTTTATGATGTATGCTGTCATCTACTAACTTAAAACTAGCTGCATCTAATTGAGCTTCAAGATTTTTATCAATAAAAACTAGATCCAAAATATGTCCAATAGAATTACAAATTATATTAATTTGATGCAAATTCAAAGCCGTTAAACTATCTATTAAATTATACTAAAAATCTTTATTGAATGTTTTTGAACAACAACAACAACTTAAAGGTGCTACCACTCATTGTTTTTTGGCTGGAGATATAGCTATTTCGTGCTTTGCCACTTTTGCACTCATCAGTCTCCTTTTTTGTGGTGCTGAGCTTTAATCCAATTTTATTTGAAAAACTTTTTATGCACAACATAGGATTCGAACCCACGCATATCAGATTTGCTCAGTCTTAGAAGTCGTGTGCACTTTTTTTTTTTTTTTTTTTTTTAAATTCATTTTTATTAATTCATTCTTAAGACTATCTTAAAGCTAGACAAAAATTCATAAAACTAGCCTAATTAACCATAACTTACAACTAACTTACTGGTCCCATACGGACGCTCTAAGTTAAACAATAATACTTAATGCTAATGCCTTTCGGCCCTAAGATCTATTTAACTTCAATTCATTTTATTTATTTGTGTATTCATTAGAAAATTTAGCAAAAACTAATGTCAATATCCTTTTTTATTTTTACTTAAAAACTACTTAAAATAAGGTCCTTAATATAAAACTTAAAGCTAACTAAAACTACCTATTCTACCTATAAACTACTTAAAACTAGAACAACCACAGCAGCAAATCTAACTATCTAACGTTTTTTGTTTTTCATATTTTGTCTTTTTTTTTTTATTTTTATTTTTTTGATTATTCCATGATTTTTTTTTTTTAATTTTTTCTTTTTTTTTTGTATTTTTTTGTATTTTTTTTGTATGTTTTTTTTTTGTGCCACCATGCCTATTCTACTTAAAACTAAACCCTAAAACTATAAAACAAGTATGTAAGCCGGCCAAGGCTTAAAACCCCATCCCGACTACCCACTATCAAGTGCCGATTGAAGCCACCAAAACTGGTTCTCCTGCTTCACCCTATCAGTTCGGTCCCGTTCGGACACAGCCCTACTGAACCGAAAGAGCTCTGCTCCGCCTTGCACCATCACGTCCCGATTGTACAGAAGTCGCATATCCACGGTCCGTCGTCTGACGTGGTAGATTAACGGAACTGCCAATCTATCCTGTATCAGACCGCATCTATCTAAAAAGAGGAATGCCTCTGGTGGAATGAAGCCGCTCAAGCGTGCACTTTCAAAATACTCGTCGTTCGGATAGAACGCCCCGAAAATTAAATTGTTGGTCGAAGACATAGCTCTTGCAATGTGACCTCGAACGAGTTTTATCACGAAATTGTCAATTCTGTTGATTCGAGCCCCGTTGTATAGGACCTCGTTGAAATAGTAATGCACGTAAGAAGATTCGGCTGTTCGATATAAGCCGGTACAGCGTCGTAAACACTGCCGCTCGAACACCCGAAACTTCTCCATCTGGGAAGGGGCAACGTTGAACCACACAGGACAACTATAAACGATCATCGGCCGTATGAGGGCCATGTAGCAAATTACATTCACTCTGGGGTCAAGCCGACTGCTAAAAAACAGCCGTTTCGTCAGAGCGAAGGCTCCTCTGGCCCTGGCCAGAGCAGCATTTATATGTCTGTCGAAATATAAATACTGATCTAACCAGATACCGAGGTACTTCACTACACTTCTGCTCGCTAATGGCTGCCCGTGAAGATCAACGATAACCATCGTGCGCCAATTCTTGCACGTATCCCTCGTGACCCTAGCCAACGGAGTCCGGAACAAAATTGTCTCCGACTTCTGGACATTTATTTTCAGTTTCCAGTCGTCGCAATATAGCTGAATCTAGTCGAAATCACGCTGCAAGAGAATTCTAATAACCTTAACCTTTCGGGCCGTTCTGTACGCAATAAGATCGTCGGCGTACGCAATTGCCTTTGTAAGACTACCTATCAGATCGCTGGTGTAAATGCTGAAGAGAATCGGCGAATTCACCGCTCCCTGTTGAAGACCATTTTTAATTAAGAATGTTGTGGTAGAAGTTCTCCCGTCAAGCATATCATTAAGTATGTATGTACAACAATGGTTTGCTTATGCCAAGCCTGCTCAGTTTTAGGTAAAGACCCTCTAACCATAAGGTGTCAAAGGCCTTTTCCAAATCAACCAGAACAGCACCTGTGCATTGTTGTTTTGATTTATTCCATTGGATATCCGAAACGAGTTTAGACGCAGCATGAATTGTGTCATGACATGACCCGCCTTGAACCCGAACTGTTTATCCGGAATTATTTTGTTGTCCGCAGCCCACTTAGTCAGAGCCCTATTAATGATTTTTTCGAAAACTTTGCTGATGCTCGGAAGTTGTCCTTTCCCTTTTTCGGGAGAGGATGAACCACAGCGGTCTTCCAATGCACTGGATAATATGCATTATTGAAGAGTGTGGTGTAAATGTCAATTGCCTCCATCGGTAAATGTCTTAGTACAAAATTGGATATACCATCGACACCTGCTGATTTTTTATTTTTTATTGAGTTGAAGATGAGCTGAAGCTCAATCTTCGTCACTAACAGGGGACTTGGTCCCGTTTGCTCGGCGATTATGGCATTTGCCAAGGAATCGTCATCGAACCGCATAAAACCGCGGTTCTCAGATCGCCAATGTGTTATATCATTTCGAAGGTAAAAGTGATTAAGTAGGGCTCTGTTTTCCAGGTCGTGGTTGGGGCGAATGCTAACATTCACCTTGTACACTTGCTGGAAAGCAGCTCCCACCGCCTCCACTTTTTGATTCGGATCTTCAATTATATAAAAGTCATCGTCAAAGATGGCTTCTTCTGGATCTATTTGTGCTGTCATGAGTACGTCTCTGTTCTCTTCAGTTCTTTGGTGTTTCAGACACGGAAGGTCTTGTCGTTCTTTTTCCTGAATATCTTGTTGATTTTCGGGAACATACTAGGGTCACTGGAATTAACTGACCGGATCTTGCGGTCCCAGTACTTGTTAATTGATAACTTGTAGTTCTCCTTAATCAACAGATTGACATTTTTTATTGACGACTTCAGTGTACTAACCTTCAAGTCGTGTGGGTCTGTAAGTCGTCTGTACAAGTTTTTGAGTCTTGTCAGTAAGCCACTCTTGTGCTTACGTAGTGCGTCAATAGTCGCGTTTCTGTAAGCGTCCATTTGGTCCCGTTCTTTGTACTTTGGTATTGTCCGTTCCATCGTTCGTTTTATTGTTTCGTCCATCTGTTGTAAATGTTGGTCAATTTCTGTATTTGTCAGGTTTCTGTTGTTTGGTGCGGCTATGTCACTCGAACGAAGTTCTCTCGCTTGGGCCTTGGTGAAACGAGGCCAGCGCATCTTACTGTAATTGTAAGAATGCGTTGCAACATATTCCTCCAACTCCACGCGTTCGTTCGGAATCTGCATTACAGCAGCCAGTCCGCAGTGATCACTGTCGTACTCGACTGTCTGTAAGCAGTTTCGAGGGTGATTACCCACTTTGTCTGTAACTGTCAGTCTTGTGTCGTACAGCAAAAGATCCAGAAAGGAGTCGCTTCTTGGATACGATGGCTTTTCAGTAGCCAGCAGGTCGACGCCATATTCAACGCTGTAAAGATTCATCAAATTAAAAAGATGGTTACCTCTGGGATTACTGTGTTGATTTCCCCAGTCTTCATGTTTTGCGTTCAAATCACCGGCCAAGATGAAATAGTTTTCTTCCAAGCTCAGTTTAAGTTCCATAAAAAGAATCTCGAGCTCTGAAGTAAAGTAAGTAACCTGCGGAGCTCCAGCCGCATAAGCCGCAATCATATACATCCGCTTCCCTTGAGTGAGAGAGATGCATACAACGCAAACTTCTAGCGTCCTGAGCTTTCGCAATTCATTGTTGTATATGACTTTATAATTAATGCCTTTTCGCATAAAGAGAGCGACACCGCCCCCTTGAGTGGAGTCGGGCCGGTCTCTTCTTACGATATTGTAATTTTTATGAGTCAGTTTGTGTTTGTGGTTTAGCTTAGTTTCGCTAGCCATAAACACATCGGGACTGTAGTCTTTCAACAATTGGAACATATTGGCTCTTCGTTCAATCCTAATCAGTGAATTGGCATTCACAGCTAGGACTTTTAGGCGCGTCTCCAGCAGCGCGCCCATTATGATCTAAATTGCGCCAGGTCAGGCAACAAAGAGTAGAGATGATCTACCCTTTTGCCTTGCTCCTTTATCTGACTTTGCAGCCCTGTAAGTTGACCTTGAATGCTCAACAACAAGGCTACAATGTCAGGCTGCACCCCTGGTGCCTTAGGCACGGGGGCCTTTGGGGCAAACGTTGGTGGAGCCTGTCTCGTATTCCCATTCCCTGACAGCATTTGGGCGTAGGAAAATTTGGGATCCACGAATTTTTGTATTGGAGCCTGTCGAACTGTTCGACTTCTTTCGGCTTTTTGACTGGCCTGTTTCTGCTTCATTTCTTGGGCCTTAGGGCAGCCCCTATAGCTAGCCGGGTGCCCTTGGTTTCCACAAAGGACACACTTGAGCTGGGTCAAATCCTCAACCCGCTTATTCCCTAGCTTGCATTCTCCCTCGTTGTGGGTTTCAGAGCACCTGACACAGCGCAACTGCATATTGCAGTTGGCTTTGGCATGGCCAAACCTCTGGCACTTCGTACATTGTAAAATGTCGTCGTGCCTTTTTAATTTATCCCAGTGTACAGTTTGATAGTCGAGGGATTTTATTTTCTTCACACTATCAAAACTGCTTTGGGGCGATAATGTTACGAGGAATTTTATTTGAAAAACTTTTTATGCACAACATAGGATTCGAACCCACGCATATCAGATTTGCTCAGTCTTAGAAGTCGTGTTGTTGTTGTTGTTCAAAAACATTCAATGAAATTAACAAGGAATGGTCAAGTCTAAACAAGCTGACATTCTAATACAATAATAATAACAATAATAACTTAATAGTCTGGTTCGTTACCGATCTTCCAACCTCTCCCCCTTTGATACGTACTACGAATTGTAAGTCTATCGAAATAAGGTATGAAGAAAAATGGAGGCGGAACAAAACAGCATACTTAAAGGAGCTTATAAAAATGTTGATGCTTCAAATGCATTTGATAAACAATTACCACATCTCGACCTGTGACGTCAGTGGTCTAAAGTAGTGGAGTGCGTAGTGCACACGACTTCTAAGACTGAGCAAATCTGATATGCGTGGGTTCGAATCCTATGTTGTGCATAAAAAGTTTTTCAAATAAAATTGGATTAAAGCTCAGCACCACAAAAAAGGAGACTGATGAGTGCAAAAGTGGCAAAGCACGAAATAGCTATATCTCCAGCCAAAAAACAATGAGTGGTAGCACCTTTAAGTTGTTGTTGTTGTTCAAAAACATTCAATGAAATTAACAAGGAATGGTCAAGTCTAAACAAGCTGACATTCTAATACAATAATAATAACAATAATAACTAAAAATCTTTAGACAAGTTATAAGGAAAAATTTGTTTTTCATCATTTGAAAATAACCATTTTACATTAGGTAAATTAAAATCTCCAAGAATTACAATAGAACAATTTTCATCTACATTTTTTGCAATATCATTAATATTTTTTATGTGAGCATCATAAACTGAACATTGAGATAATGGAGAAATGTAAGAAACAAAAAAATAAATATGAATATTTTTATAAGATAAAATAGATAAATCTACACACACACATTTGTTCAATATTAGTATCAGATAAAATAATTTCTCTACTTCTATATTCAGATCGAATAGCAAATAATATCTACACCTCCTCCTCTATTTAAACCCGTCTGTACGGAGCAGCGATCTTTTCGAAAAACATTATAATCAGATGTGAAAAATTCGGTTGAAAGAAAACTATCGTTTAACCATGTCTCGGTTAGAGCGATAATATGATAACAACAATCAGCAACTGAAATAAAAAAATCATTCGATTTTGTTCTCATACCTCCAATATTATGGTAAAAAATCGTAAAGCATTCATCAAAAGGGGCAGCAATACACGTTTTGTTTACGTCTGAGAATTTTGTTGATTCGGGTGCAATTCGTTTTTTGGACGACTTGTAAACTGCTTAATCTGGACTCCAACAGGCCAGATAGATGTATTGAGAGCATCATTAAGTGATCCAGCAGGAACACCCAGTTTAAAATTAATAAAATGGAGAGATGAAATGTCTGCATCTTTTTTCACTAATTTAGAGCAAACAAAACTTGTCTTAGACAGGTTCAGTCGACGCGCAGTGTAATTTATAACACACTCTTCGGTAACCGTCTTATTTAATCGAGAGATGTGAATAAAACGCCGTCGGGGTACAGATGGGAGAGCATTTATAGCATCAGCATCACTGCCAAACAGCTGTTTATGTTTACTCTTCTTGTTATGAACGTGAGAAAATGGAACTTGTTTATCCAAATTATGAGCATCCAAAGAATCCTGAGGAGGAACAGCTGTTGACTTTGACAGTTTATAAACAATTTGAGAAGAAAAACCAGCAACATCAACATTGATGCCAGCATCTTTAGTAGTTTGGGTAGAAGAACCAGCAACATTATCGCTATTGGAATCAACAGCAGCAAAATTGTCAGCAACCTCAACAACAACACCAGCAGCAACGTCATCAAAGTTACCAGCAGCAGCAACATTTTTAGCAAATTCAACATTATGGGCATCAACAGCAACATCATTAGAGCCAGTAGTGACAGCTTCGATGGTGTCAACATTCGAAATGATCACAACATCAGCGCTTTTACTAGAATTAGCTTCAGAGTCATCGCCACATCCATCCAACGAGAGTAAAGGAGACACCATGTTAATGGAAGCATTGGGATTACCATCAACCTTGATAGAAGAAGATGATGATGCTTTTGTCTGTTTTTCGATGTCATTTGAATTTTCGGAAGAAAGACAATCGGTTATAGAAACTCTTCTATGCTTTAAAGAGACACGATCAAGAGGAGCTGATGAACCCTTCAATGCAACTCTTCTATCAACAGAGGTGGAGAGCCGTTTTTTATCATCATTAACTATCGGTATTCTCGGTGCTCGAGTAGTGCCACGAATATTGCGACTTGCATTTAAATTAGATGTATTAGTGATGGATGTTGTTGCAAGTGCACTCAGAGAATTATTGGGAGAGTTATTTAATAGAATTGAAAGTTCTCTTACTTTTTTTATACAATTTTGCAATTGAATATGCGCGCATATCTCACACTGAACAAATAAATTCTTATAAGAGTTTATAACTTTAAAGTCTTTTTTGCTGATTTTAGAACATTCTAAATGTGAATCCACTCCACATATTTCACACGATACAAAAGTCAATTCAGTAATTACTTTTAAACACTTATAGCATTTGGAATTATTCATTTTCAGAAAGAGAAAGAAAAAACACAACCGTGTTGTAAGAAATTAGTCGAGAGACTAATTTAGTACAATTCTCCACTCTTTTCGTTCTCAAGCCTAGTACGCAGCTGAAGTGAAACGAATTTTTTCGGCGGTCTCCAAGTGCAGAGCGAAATGAAAACGAAAACCACAGCGGAAAAATATTTGTGGAGAGTTCTGTCTGGAAGTTGAAGTTCACTGCTTGTCTTCATCACTTCTTGCACATCACCAATAACATCCTGATCCTGAGTTTCCGATTCGCAAGCAATTAATATACCGGTGATGCATTGTTCCGGTTTTTGTTTTGAGCATTACAACTCGAATAAGTCCATCAGTTCCAGGATGTGTTTCTGTTATCCTGGCTAATAACTATTGGATTGGTGGAAGTCTCTCGTCTTTTACTAAGACCAAGCCTCCTATTTTGGGTTGAGTTTCTTTGCTGGTCCATTTAGGTCTTTGTTGTAATCGCGAAAGGTACTCTCCATTCCACTTTCGCCAAAAGGAGTCGACGAACATTTGAATCCTGGTCCATCTATCCAGGTAACTCACATGCTTTGGTGTTGATATGCTTCCTTGAGGTAAAGGTTCTCCAATCAAGAAGTGTCCTGGAGTTAAGACGTCTAAGTCATCTATTTTTCTGATAGAGGACATAGAGGTCTGGAGTTCAAACATGCTTCAATTTGGGTGAGAAGTGTGCAGAGCTCCTCGAAAGTTAACCTCTCATCTCGTATCGTGCGTTTTAGGTGGTGTTTCACGGATTTCACTTCTGCTTCCCAGAGTCCGCCAAAGTGAGGAGAAGCGGGAGGAATAAAGTTCCAGTTTGTTCCTGAATTGGACAGAATTCCAGCAATTTCTTGCCAATCATGTTTAGCTTGCTCAAGCATCTTGGCTAATTCTCTATTTGCTCCAACAAAATTTGTGCCACAGTCGCTATATATTTGAGCACAAAGACCTCGCCGGGCCGTGAAGCGACGAAAAGCTGCCAAAAAAGATTGTGTTGTCATATCTGAAACTGTTTTCAGATGAATAGCCTTTGTAGCCAAACAAATAAAAATGGCAAAATAGCCTTTAAAGGTTTTAGCTCCTCTTCCTTTCCATGCTTTTATTTCTATAGGTCCGGCATAATCTATTCCGGTGTGGTTGAATGGTCTGGAGATTCTTACCCGTGGTCCTGGAAGGCTTCCCATGAGTTGCTGCAAATTAATTTTTTGATACCGAAAGCATATTGGGCATTTATGGATATATCTCCTGACGTACGGTTTCATACCCATAATCCAATAAGACATACGGATGTATGCTGTAGTTTGTTGGTTTCCTACGTGTGGGGTTTTGTTGTGAGCATCTCGCATCACAAGCTCCGAAAAATGGTAGTTAGGTTTCAAGATGATCGGATGCGGCTGGTTGTACGGGAGCAATGTGTTTTGCAGTCGACCACCAACGCGTTGGATACCATTACCATCGATGAAAGCGTCGAGTGAGAGCAGTGATTTTTTAGTTGCACCTTTACTCTCGTATTCATCCAGTTCTCCGGTGAACATGAGTTTTTGTACAGCTTTGTGTACCAATAAGGCTGCACATTGCAGTTCCTCTGGTCTGAGTTCTCCAGAAATTCTTGTTGTCTTCCTTCTTTTTGCAAGACCATTGCTTTTGAACCGACAACAAAAGGCAATTGCCCTTATGGTTTTGAATAATCGTGAACATCGCAATATACTTTTGTTTATAAGATCGTCTGCTGCATCATAATTTGCAAAGGTACATTGTCTTTTCTCTGCTCGTTTTTCTATTTCGGTGTTGAGTGAAGATGGCTGTTCGGGAACTTCAAAATTCCATTTTTCTCGCAAGAATGAAGGTCCGATCCACCATAGTTCTTGTGTTCCTAGTGTTGAGGGTGAGATGCCTGTGGATGCTAGATCAGCTGGGTTATGCTCTATTGGGATATGTTTCCATATATCAGAGCTTGTCAGCCGTTGAATTTCAGCAACTCGGTTGCTTACGAATGTCGTCCATTTTGACGGTTGTGCTTTTATCCAAGCCAACGTAATCGTTCAATCAGACCAAGCATATAATTTTGTGTCGGGATAATCGAAAACATCCTTAGTGTAGCTCAGAAGCAAGTAATGCAGCTCCACAAAGTTCAAGCCGTGGAAGGCTCACAGTTTTCAATGGAGCTACCTTTGTTTTGGATAAAAGTAGGTGCATATGGATATTGTCACAGCTGTGGAGTACACGTATGAAGACTATGCCTTATCCAACGCATCGCTGAAGCCATGAAATCCCACTTTTTTTGTGTATTTTGTGTTTTGATCCACCTTGGGATCTTTATGTTTTGAATATCAGGCAGTTCTTTTCGGAAAGCTTGCCATTCCTCTCTTATGTCTGAAGGAATTGGTTGATCCCAGTCAGTTCCTCGGCACCATAACTTCTGCATCATGATCTTAGTTTTGATCACGCATGGTGCTATCCAGCCAAGTGGATCGAAAAGCTTGGCAATCGATGATAACATAGTCCTTTTTGTGAGTTCTTCGGTGTCGTTTTGTACATTCTGAAAAGAAAAGATATCATCCTCTGGATGCCAGCTTATACCAATGTTTTTACAAGATCGGTTGATCCAAAAGGCAATTCAAAGCTGATCTCGCAATCTTCTTTGGGGAGATCTTGTAGAAGATCTTTGCAGTTGGAAGTCCATTTCCACAGTTTAAGCCCTGCTGAAGTCAACAGAGCGCGTGTTTCTTCACGCCTGATGCGAGTTTCGTCGATGGAATCACCTCCAATCGTCCACTACATCTCTTCTCTTACTGCTATAGATCCTTTGGGATAATTTTCAGCTTCATCGTCAGCAACTTTGTGTAAGACACGGATGGCCAAATAAGGCGCACAAGCCGTGCCAAAAGTGACAGTCTTAAGTTTGAAGACTTTGATGGGTTTATCAAGATTGTCTCTCCAAAGGATAAGTTGGTAATATTGATCCGCATCTTTTACGAGAATTTGGCGGTACATTTTCTCGATGTCAGCTGTTATGGAGAATCGATGTATTCGCCATTTTAATATTATATCGACAATGTTTTTTTGCAATTTAGGGCCGATCAACCACAAAGTTCCATCATAAGGTTTTGCAGCTGCGTCAAAGACGACTCTTAATTTTGTGGTTGTACTAGATTCTTTGAACACAGCGTGATGGGGTGAAAAGTAATGAAAAAGTGATTTTAAAATTGGGTCATCCAGATTTACCTCTTCCATGTGGTTTAAACTAAGATATTCCATTATACATTGGCTGTAGCTCGCTTTCAGCTTTGGATCCTTGTCCATTGTCCAATCGTCGTTCCAGAGATGAGAAGCGTCTGACTGCATTTTCCTTACTGGGTCCAAGTTTGGAATAGAATCCTTCCTTGAACGGAAGACCAACTTCATACCGTCCATCTGGGAGACTTTTTGTTGTTTTTGAAAAATACTTATCACAGGCGGCATCTTCTTCTGACGGGTGAATTACGAATGGAGTTTGCTCCATCTCCCAAAATTGTCGGATTTGCGTATCAAGATCGATGTGTTGAAAGAAGCTGCATATGCTTTTCGGTGCTATCTGAGGAATTTTGCCTAATATAATTCACCCTAAGTGAGTGTTCTGAGCAATAGGGGTAATTTCTTGCTCACTGCTGATTACATCCGACAAAATGATTTCAGGATAAACATCTGAGCCAAAAAGTATATCGATTGGACCTGGAATATGAAAATTAGGGTCTGCTAACTGTAAATCAGTTAGGTGTTCCCATGTGTTGTGTATCATTTTGTGGGCCGGAAGAAGGCCAGTCAACGACTTAAAGATGAACGCCTTGGTTGAGCCTTCAAACATCGAATGCTTCGAAGAAAAAATTATGTCAACGTAGTTTTGACTGGTGCCGTTGCTGACCTTCCCTAACCCTAATACCTTTACGGATGTTGGATACTTTGGTAGATTTAAAAGCCTTGCTGCGGATTCAGAAATAAAAGTAGCATCTGAGCCTGGGTCAATTAGGGCTCGTAGGTCTGCAAATCTCCCATCTCCAGATTTAACCCTAACTACAGCAGTGGCTAATAAAATTTGCGTACCATAGAGTCGTGAAGCATGATAATTGTGTCGTGTACTGCAACCTGGTGCATTATCACCCATTGGTTGGAACGCAGGAGCGTTTGGGTTATAAGCTACCTGTTGATCCTTAGGCTGGGCAACCTGTTGTTGTGATTGTGTTGTTAAAGTATTTGGATTCGCAATTGAATTGTGTTGTGTGTGTGAATTAATGTGCAAAAGTGAGTGATGCCTTTGATTACAAAAGTAACAGCTCCGGTTACTAAGGCAATCTCGTGTTGTGTGACTATATGCAAGACAGTTCTCACAAACTCGAACCTGTCGTACAGCTTGCATTTTTTGGGCAGAGTCCATACCCAAAAAACTTCGAACTTTCATCAAGGAGTTTTGTCCGTGTTTACAAATTTGACATGTGTAACGTTGCGTGTTGTATTGCTGTTTTGGTTGCATTTTTGCATGGAACTTGAGGTTTTGTTATTGGCTTGGATTCTAAGACCGAAGTTCCTTGCTGTACAAGGGCCTCTAGAGTCCTGAAACGGGATTTAAGAAAATCGGTGAAATCGGAAAAGGTTGGGAGTTCTTTGTCGTTCCCGAGCTTTTCTTCGCAAAGTTGTTGAGTTTTGGAGGATAATTTTTGAAAAAGAATATAAATTAAAATTGTATCCCAGTCTTTTACTGGTAATCCTAAATTCTCCAGCGCATGAACCACCTCGATCATGGTGTCTAACAAGTTTTTTTAGAGTTTCCGCAGATTCTCTACTGTGTACGGGTTGACCGAAAAGGACCTTAAGGTAGGAATTGACCAAAACTCTTTTGTGATCATACCTTTCGATCAATAAATCCCATGCCTTTGCATAGTTCCCAGAACTTAGATCTAAATGATGCAAAAGATGTTCGGCATCACCAGTCAAACTTTCTTTCAGAAAATGCATTTTTTGAATCTCGTTTAGGGTAGCATTATTATGCACAAGTGACTTAAAAATGTCGTGGTAGGAACGCCATGTTGTGTAGGAACCAGAAAATGTTGGAGGCTTCATAGAAGGTAACTTGAGAACATTAGTATGTGAAGCCGGTGTCGTTGGCGGCATCATTGTCGCAGGAATCGGCCCTAACGGTGACGAAAGCAAAGCTGGAGCAAGTGGAGGTGGAGCTACTTTGTCCAGAGCTTTCATCAATTCACTTTTATATTCTAAATAAGTATCACGAATTTGATCATACAGCGGCCATTTCATCCCTTTTTAATGTCTCCTCAAGCTTCCCCCCGCTAACGATTTCTTCGTGATATCGTTTGGCATTTTTCAAATTAGCTTCTAAAAGCCCCAACCGAGATTTTATATAGTAGACAGTACGACGAACCTGGCCTATCTTTTTAAAATTAGAAAAATCGCGCTATTACTGCGATAAAACTTCCTTTTGAAGCTCCCCAAATGACATGGTTGACTTTTTTTTATGAAATGTAATAAAAAACAGCAAAAAATACTTTAAAAAATAAGGACTTACGTGGTATGCCTTCAGTGAACTGGAGATGTGTTTTTGTTGCTTAACGCGCCGCGTTTTCTTTAGAAAAATGTTTTCTTGATTTTTTTTATATAGTTTTATAGTTTAAAATGGCACATTAAATATGTTCACTTTATACATATATATATGTGTAATGTGTATATCTATATACAGATAATTTTGCACTTTAAAAATGACAAATGGCAAAATTCACACACTTCTATTTCTTTTTAATGGCTCGAAGAACCAATGTTTGTGTCACTGGTTAAAGATTAAAATTCTTCTTTTTTTTTGGTTTAAATAAAATTCGATTGCTTAATCGTTATAAAATGTATACTTTATTAAATTATATGTGTAGCTTGAAAGTTCGAGACCGAATGAATGACCTTTTCTCATATTACCAAGGTTAAAAAATGATTTACCAATTATAAAAACATAGAAAAATTGTTTGACAAGAAGTGTCATTTTGGGCTATTAATTTTGTTGGTTAATTCACAATAATCATTTTGTATAAATCAGAAATAATGATGAATTATAAATAATAAATACTTTTACATTTGTTATAATTTAATTCAATATAATTGAATAAATAAATAATTGGTGTGCCAAACGATTTATAATATTATAAATGAGAAAGTCAGTTTGTTTGTATTTTCATCCTTTACGTCGCAACGAGACAATATTTGGACAAGATTTTTTGTGTGAAGATATTTACGAGGCTGGAGAGCGTTTTAGGCAACTTTTTTACCGCGGTAAAATATCTCATTCGACCATATCCGCCGGTAACACTCATAATTAGATATTCTATAAATTCCTTTTTAGATCACTAATTAAATGCGTATCATAAGGTGCTGCCTGCTATCGGAGCTATGGTCGTCGTTTCCTATCGTTAGGTGTTTCTTTAAATGACAATAAAGCACGAAACTATGCTGAAAGACTATTAAAAATAGGAGATGAGCGGTTAAAAACTGATGCAGTAGGATATACATATGACACGAACGGAAGATTTTTTTATTTAGAACATAATAAATCTGAACTTAACGCAAGTGTTTATTCGACTTACAAACTTACATGCATGACGATCATTTCTTTGTCAAATAGCGATTCTAGCACCAAGCATAATTCAAACATTGGATGAAGTAGCAGGAAATATGAGGGAATTTTTTGTCAATAGACACTGTCATGGACTTAAACAAAGTACACATAAGCTGCAATTGAAATTATGCTTGCCAGTTATGCTTATTCGATTATGTAACGGTACAAGACTTCGTGTTACACAACTTGGTGAAACATTATTAGTTGGAAAAGGTAAAAATGTAATTATTGCTCAAATCCCGAAATTCCTACAGATTTCCCTTTCCAATTCAAAGTCAAAACCGGCCCCTAAGACTGTCCCTAAAAAAAAACTGGTAGAACAAACCATTTTAAGGCGTCGGTTATAGCTATCGGTTAAATTTATCAGTGAAAATTGAAACAGGATGCAACTGAAATGTTTTTCTGATAGCAATCAGTACATTTACGTCATTAAACTAAATACATGAAAAACCCGAGAGCTTAGTACCTGCTTTTTGCGCTCATTAACATTTTTAAAATGTATTTACGACATAAATGTACATAGCTCCAAATGAATTGTTTCTTTAAAAAAAGTACTTGACATTATAAATTATTTTATTGCATTTATCTTTTGCTGAAAATAAAAGTGTGGGATATTAAAAAATTTAAAACAAAAATTTTACTGATAGCTATAACCGGCCACTAGGTTCATCAGCATTAACTTTGTCAGACGCAAGATTTTATAAATTTTTAACTTTCCTTGACGTTTCAAATTTTGTTTAGAGAAATGCCTGTGTGTGCCTGTGTAAAGTACGTTTAAACGTCCGTACGTTTGGGTTACCATTTTTTATTTTCCATATCTCAAAAACCAGCAGAGATATCGACTTAAATTTTGTAAGTATAGTAAGAAAAAAAGCGAACATTTAAGCTGACCCTAAATATCTCACGAACCAATAACGCTAGCGATTTCAATTAAATTTCATATTATATTACGTGACGTGATATCAAACTAGAATATTAAAACAAAAATATATTTATCTACAAAAACATATTACACTATAAAAATACAAAACAAAAAACAAACGTGAAAAAAAAATTAATTACAAACAAATTGACTGATTGATTACAAAAAAAATGATACATTTACTCATGAAATTAAAGAGGTTTGAGTTCATATGTACAAATTAAGACATGCGAGTTAATGGCTCATGCATGTTATAATTAGTACGGCGTTGCATTAACTGTAAAATACGGGTACTGTGGTAATCTCCATGGTAGTATGGTATTAAACCTAAACTTATTTTATCATATGCAAAATATTGCTGCTTACTTTTAGTTATTTTTTTAGAAAAATTCAACAGCTTTTTTTACAAAACAAGAACAACAAAAAACGGATAAGAATTATATTGAATTCAAATTGTTTGTCTCACGCAAAATATTGTTATTAACATTTTGTTTAAGTTTTAGACAAATCGACAAACGGGATGGTAAGTTATTAGTGTGATTCGCATCTTATAGGCTTTTCACACCAAACCCAAAACCGGGTTTTCGGCAAAAAGTTTTTGAAAACCCGAAAATCGTTCACACCGAACATTTACACGTTTTCATTTGACATTTAAATTTGTTTGACACCGGCTGTCAAATTTTGTATTGATGAAAAAATTTGTGAGTAAAAAGTTTTGTTTTTCTCAAATTATTTGTATAAATAAAATGAATTCTAACCAATTGAAATTGGTTTTAATACATAAAAAGAAAGTTGAACAAAATACGAAGATTTTGTTAAACTTTTTTATCTCAAGCCTCTATCATAAAAAAAGGTCGTTTTCTTTTGCAAATCCTGGAACTTCGAAAGAAAAGAAAAGCTTTAAGTGATGCAATTGAGAATCGTAATCGACAAAGAAATATGTTGACAAAGGTTATCTTGTTATAACAATTCAATTAATAGAAAGCTATGTATATATGTACATATCTAAATATTTTATGCAGGTACGTACCAACACTTTTTGGGAACGTGAAATGTTAGTAAACGATGATAAGTATTTCAAACAACATTTCAGAATGAGCCGCAGAACTTTCGATATACTCTGCAATGAACTAAAGGATCTGGAAATGCAAGATACAAACTTTAGCCTTATGAAGGTACTTATCAAGTTGATTTTCAGGAAGACAAAGATCTATACGAGCTCCAAAAAAGCGAATGGGATCCCGTCATTGAGTGGTTTAACAAACGTTTCGATAGGAAAAACCAAAAACTTCCCAGTATATCACCACCCACCGTCTGATTCAATTTTTTGGAAATTCTTGAAGTGCAAACATTCTCATTCAAGAAGAGTTTCAACTGAAGTTGTGGGGACGGGTGGAATGGGCTCATGACATGAACCAACAAGAACTACAAGCTCGCTTGACTGCAGCTATCCTCTTTGTTCACTTCAACCGGTCCGAACAATTCACTAAGGAGAAGCTATAATTGTCTAGAAAATATATCATAGAATCAACAACAAACAAAACTGTTGCAATAAAAATTCATTTTATTTAAAACATTTTCTAAGGGTTTTGTATGAAATTTTTATACTTGCAGTTTAAGGCAGCTGCTTGCCGGATTTACAATTGAAAATTTAGAATGAAACAACAACAACTTGTGTGTGCTACCACCAAGTTCATAGGCTGGAGTTATAGCTATTTCACGGGGGCCAACCCGATCATCAGACTCCTTTAGTGGTGCTTAATCGCTTTATGTTCAATTTAATTTTTTGAAGAACTTTTGCCCGAGCTGGGCTTGAACAAGCGACCTAGCGTGTGAGGAGCTAGTGCACTACGCACTACGCCACCGCACCCACATGAAAGTTGTAAGCCAATTACAGGTTTTTTCGTTCTATCGAACTATACTGAACCGATTAGCATTTTTCTAAGTACACACAAGTAATTGTTGTTGTTTTTTATTCAGGTTCTTTCTATTATCTCCTCTCTTTTCATAAGCCAACAATTCGATTGGATTCGTATGAGGAGGGAGATGAGGCGAAAGAGTTTGACGCTGGTCAAGATTTTAATTTTAACAATTCTAAGGGTTTTGTATGAAATTTTTATACTTGCAGTTTAAGGCAGCTGCTTGCCGGATTTACAATCGAATTGTTGGCTTATGAAAAGAGAGGAGATAATAGAAAGAACCTGAATAAAAAACAACAACAATTACTTGTGTGTACTTAGAAAAATGCTAATCGGTTCAGTATAGTTCGATAGAACGAAAAAACCTGTAATTGGCTTACAACTTTCATGTGGGTGCGGTGGCGTAGTGCGTAGTGCACTAGCTCCTCACACGCTAGGTCGCTTGTTCAAGCCCAGCTCGGGCAAAAGTTCTTCAAAAAATTAAATTGAACATAAAGCGATTAAGCACCACTAAAGGAGTCTGATGATCGGGTTGGCCCCCGTGAAATAGCTATAACTCCAGCCTATGAACTTTGAAAACATTTTCTTCTTCTTTCAATTCATCAAACGAAGACATTGTGAAAATATCGGAAATATTCTTTTTACGTAGTTGGAATTTTTAATAAAAAATAAATTAACAAAAAATGCAGTTTTATTTCAATAAACACAAACAAATAAATTTTAAGTAGAGCAGGAAGGTACACCAAGATACGATAAGAACTATTCCAAGAGGTGAACTAAGCAACCGCAGACTTTCTGTTGCCAATTTTAGAGTACTGAAGTATTTCTCCATGGAAACTTGACTTGACAATGGCACTCCTTGATCCCTGAAACTTTTGTATTAAATACTTGAAACTTGACTTTTTGACTTCAGACTTTCACAGCATTTTAAAAATAAATACATCACGCCATCGCGAAGCCACAAGATGAATCAATTCCTTATTTAAGCAATTGCATTCTAATAAGTTCTATAGAACTTTCATAAGGTGGTTTAATATTTTGTGCAACCTGCACTGTTTCCCTTCTTTCCCTTTCTATTATCTTCTTTCGGGGTACTGCAACACAACTTAAAACCACAAACGTAAAGCATCGAACAATGAACAAATAATTTATTTTTGGTTTTATATTTTTTCTATGTTTCTACATTTCATTAAATTTTAATTTCGATTTATCGATTCAATTATAAAATATCACACATCACAGCCTTGCACTGCACCTTGCACCATTCGATCATTTACTCGGAAATTTGAATTTACTTCCGTCGTTGACCGCCTCCAGCCAAAATGGATGCAATTCGAATAAATATGTTAAGAGTGTCCATATAAATTGATAGGAATCTAAAATAAACAAGGGAGTTAAAGAAGCAAGAACCAGAGATAAACCAAATAAAACTCACTCATTAACTGGATCAAATGGTATCTGTGTGAATAATGCTGGATAGGTCTCGGCTTTGCGGACAATGCGTTGTGTATCGTAGAGTAAGAATCCACTGAATAATACTAGTCCTCCGTAGAGAGACATCGAAGCCAAACCAGCTCCTAGCATGGTGGTGGGTGGGAGCCACATGGAAGCCAACGACGAGGCAAAAACGAACCCAAGTCCGATTGCCAAGGGACCACCCATATACAGGAACTTATCGCTTGGAGCACAAACTGCCACAGTGGAGAGTCCACCAACAATACCAGCGGTATAGAGGGCAGCCCGTGTCAGAGTTGGTCCACCCAAAAAGCAAAGTGGAGCCACTACACCACTAATAATGGCACAATGTGCTGCCCAGTCAAATTGTTTTGTACCTAGACCGCGTGAGTATGGGATTGCCTGTGTTGCCACACCAGAACCAATCATGACAGCAACGGTTCCAAGCATCGACTTGAATTGAAAACAAAATGTTAACAAAAATTAACTCACATTTAAAGTCAAAGAAAGTCTTACCATCCATTTGCAGGTTACCAAGTTCAAGAGTCTTGCAGCCCTATTACGGTTGTCAATTATCAATACGCTAGTTGACATTTTTCAATGAAATTGATGAATTGGTATTATCGTTGTCAGCAATCAAAATTTTTGATAAACTATGAACGCTCTCCAGAAATTAGATCTATTGTGAATGAATCAAATTGACAGTCTTGGTATTATGGTTGTCAAAATATTTGTTGATTATCAAATTTTCAGTCAATCACAAATTCCTTGTTGATAAAATATTTTACGGATCGCGAAAGCCAAAAGCATGTCTACTATTGAACTATTTTTGCATTAATGCACTAACCGCTTCCTCTGCGTCTGTGAGTCGGTGAAGTTTGTTAGGGCCTCCACCAGTCGCCACAATTTCAATTTTATTTTGAGTCTTTTTTTTTGGTTTTGCATTTTAGGTCAGCCCATACCTGCGTTAAGAAGAATTTTTAATACATTTATTTATATCCGCAACACAATACTAACCCTCTACCACTTGGTTGAGTCTCGTTCCGGTGGGCCTAAGCTGTTTAATTCCACCGCAATCTCTGCCCACTTCTTACTCATGAGTGGCTTTGAATAAACACCCTAAGCGAAGTCTGGGTTCTCTTCCATCCGTTCTACCAATCTGGCGAGCTGATTTTTGTTACTTACAATAATTTTACTCCTACGTAAAGAAAACACTTAAAATTAAATAGCACCATTCATTAATTTATTGCAAACTACTTACATTTTTAATCCAAATCAACCAAAATAAAATTCGTCACACGAAACCAAAGCAGTCCGTTGAAAAATTGTAATTGAAATTGAAACGTCAAAAGTAAATAGGCACTATTCACAATAGATTTTTGATCTTTGTTCACAATGGATCAAAAAATGATCAACTCGCGTTCATAATACCAATGTATCAATTAATTAACAAAATGTTTCAATTGTCAATTAATTGATCTTTGAAAACCGTAATAAGGCTGTTGGTGTTCTGAACACTGCACCAGCACTTGCATCTGTCAATGCCACAGAGGCTCCGAAGTATCCGTAGGTAGTGTGAATTCTCTCTCTAACATACTGTGGCCATAACCTACGAAAAAACCAACATTCAAGTTAGGAAATTGGTATTTTTAGGGATGATTCGTGACTGAATGTACATTGAATTGTGTTGGATATTAGTGGGACTTCCTAGACCGACACCATAATAGCAGAGTGCACCAATGCCTACAGCTGCAGCACCTGCAGTAGCACCTTTACCAATAAAATAAGCTTTAAACGGAAAAAAAATGTATATATTCCCCATCGAATTCTCATGTTGTGATGTTAAGTTTCTTACCTTTTGCTCCCGGAGGTCCCATCAACTTCTCTTTCAATGTTTATCCTTGTTGTAGACGACTTCTAGTGACTCCGGCCCGTGAATCCCGAGAGAATTCATGGACAAATTGTTTCTTAACAAAGCAAGCCAATTGAGAAAAACGAAAAAATATAATGTATAGGTAATCTGATGAAATAATCATTGCGTAGTCGAAACTTTTGACTTGTCTTCCTCGTCCTTGGGGTCGGCACGCCAGTAGCCATAGTAAATTCCGGTTCCTCGCTTAACAAAGAGCGTTTGAAACTCTGGAGGATCATAAAAGAACCGCCAGTGCCGAAAATAGTCACCGGGGCTTTTATTCTCGACGTTGGCAAATTTTCCATATTCTGTAAATAAAAAACAAAAAGCAATAATCCTTATTTTTTAAGGAAATTGTATAAATAATATTACTTACCACGACCCAATTTATGAATGAATGAATGTTTCGAAAGGTTTGTTTGTTTTGTTCAACTTTGATTAGCAACTAGTTTTCGTAAACTTGTGGTTTACGAAAACTTGTGGTTTACCAAAAATGTATGGGAAAACTTGAGTTTTCGATGTAGGTTTTCGGCGAAAACCGATAATTTCGCGAAAACCGCGTTTTGGGCTTGGTTTGAAAAGCCTATTAGCCTCTTTTTGCGTATTGATATGCATCAAGATAGGATCAAAATTTTGATCCATACAAATTATAGGGTTTAGTTGTATAAACATTGACTTTATGCATATATTTGTACGTAGGTTTACGTAAATCTTCAAAAAATCTGTTTGTTTTTCTGATTACGAAAAACGTAAATACAAAAATTTATTTGTGAAATTCAAACCATGAAAAAAATTCCTATTAAATTATTTTAACAAAATCTTCCTGAAATAAATAAAACATATTTTTATAGCTTCATTTAAGTTTCCAGCCCACATTACACGTTTGGAGGACTTTTTTGATAGTGTGTTCTGTGTTATTTCCCAAATTGATTAAATATCAAATATTAAAAAGTTTAAGGGACATACTAGTATACAAATTTCAAAAAAAAAAACATTTGTTTTCTTTTTGGACAATGTACTTGATTATTTTTGATGAAAAACACGTCGTTTGTGGTTAAGATACATATTGAAAGATAATAATCTCGAATATTTATTTTTCGTTAGAAATTAAAATATAAATAATTCAAGTTACATAGCAAACTATTATAAACGAACAAAACAAGTATATTTAATTTTCAATTTCAACATGCTCACTAAAATTCAATATATTAACAGAGTCCCATTAATGAATTAAGTATTTTAATTTTAACTCCAGGGAAAGGTTTTGTTAAAATGGTTGATTTTATTATGAACTATAGTGTCTAATAAAACGATGACGAACATCTATATGTATAGTTCGCTGATGATAGTTTTCATTAATTGCCAGCTGAACCGCTCCATGATTATCACAAAAAATATCTGGTTAAGAATTTCTTGTTTCAATCCTTTGGTCCATAAAGTTTCTTGGACAGCTGAGCCTGTCGCCATATATTCTGCTTCGCAGGTAGACAGTGCAGTTGTTATTTGCTTTTTCGATCCCCAGGAAATAGCGCCATTTTGTTTTAAAAATTGTTGTGGCTGCTCCTGGAAGATAAAAATGTGGTTAGGAAACTATACATATGTATTTATGTATTCCATTCCATGTTTTTGTGTGGGCTTCTGCTTCTAAGTCCATCGGTAGCTCGTCCCAGTGTTGATAGATCCTAACCTGTAGAAAAAAAAACTTAAGGCTATAAATGTAAAGAAGAAGGAAAAAAAATCTACTTAGCTTTGGCCTCGGGGACTCCTGCCACTCCCAGGTTGGAGTTATTGGCATTTAGGTTTCCTCCTTTTCCTTCCTTCTGTACATTCCTTGTTTTTTTTTTTATGTTTGGGTCCACGCTCGTGCTTGTTTTTATCCTTTTTTTGTTAATTTGAATTAAAATAATCACCCGGAGGCACTTGCACACGGAAAAAAGAATCGAAACAAAATTGCTATCTGACGTCTGTCATTGCTGACTGACAAGTTAGCGAAAGTCCAAACCCAAACTATGTCTAATGCAAACTAATAGAGGGAGTAACTCGCTCTATCTTAATACACAACCGACGTCGGTAAAAGGAATCATAGGTATATAAAAAAGTAGAAGCCGTTGAACCCAACAGCTGACGGTATTTAAATTACATAATATTGATATGAATATATATCGGATGAGGTGATGGATTAAGTATAGGATGAGGCGATGTACACTCGGTCCGTACAGTAGTGCCTCGGATGACTGTCGCCAATCTTTTAGTAATAGTGGGTGGCAGTTAGTTTTGAGGTATTGCCGAGTGAGGATGGCCAAGTGGAAAAAAAGAGTCCAGTGAAAGTCAGAACAAAAAAGGAGTTAATATTTCAAATTATTTGTTTATTACATGTATAAATATAAGTGTTGAATTTAGTTTAGTGAAATAAGAACTGCGCAGGGTGGATCAGTGAATATATCAAAAAGCCAGACAAGCATTAACTTCCGCGGAATTGAAGAGCTGCGAACCAACCAAAATTACGCATCCGGACAAAAGCCCGTAAAATACCCGGGCTCCCAAGTAACAAGTACTTATTTAATATTTCCGTGAAACAATCTACCCGCGCAGTGAAAAAAAAATAAAGAAAAAAAAAGAGTTCCCAAGAGCCAGAGGATCCGATCTGGACAGCGCGCAGGACACCACTGATTGGCTTATATATATATATATATATATATATATATATATATATATATAAATATATATATATACCAACTTACTCCGTTACCAGGATTTACCACTTTAAACCATTTTTGTCTGCCTTTTTGTTTAAAAAATAATATTTCTTGTTTTTTGTTATTATTATTTATTTATTATATTCCTACTTATTTATTTGAATTTTCAGTTACCTTTTTGCTTTACCTATAATCTTTATTTATTCAATTTTTTTCGTTCTTTCTTTTTGTTAATCACCTTTACATATATTTAATTATTTAATTTCTATTGCTCTTTTTTTATTAATTTGCATTGTGATAGGGAAAATTCGCCGAGTCTTAGTTTTGTTTTGTTGTACGTGTTGATCAAATGGTATCTGTGTGAATAATGCTGGATAGGTCTCGGCTTTGCGGACAATGCGTTGTGTATCGTAGAGTAAGAATCCACTGAATAATACTAGTCCTCCGTAGAGAGACATCGAAGCCAAACCAGCTCCTAGCATGGTGGTGGGTGGGAGCCACATGGAAGCCAACGACGAGGCAAAAACGAACCCAAGTCCGATTGCCAAGGGGCCACCCATATACAGGAACTTATCGCTTGGAGCACAAACTGCCACAGTGGAGAGTCCACCAACAATACCAGCGGTATAGAGGGCAGCCCGTGTCAGAGTTGGTCCACCCAAAAAGCAAAGTGGAGCCACTACACCACTAATAATGGCACAATGTGCTGCCCAGTCAAATTGTTTTGTACCTAGACCGCGTGAGTATGGGATTGCCTGTGTTGCCACACCAGAACCAATCATGACAGCAACGGTTCCAAGCATCGACTTGAATTGAAAACAAAATGTTAACAAAAATTAACTCACATTTAAAGTCAAAGAAAGTCTTACCATCCATCCATTGCAGGTTACCAAGTTCAAGAGTCTTGCAGCCCTATTACGGTTGTCAATTATCAATACGCTAGTTGACATTTTTCAATGAAATTGATGAATTGGTATTATCGTTGTCAGCAATCAAAATTTTTGATAAACTGTGAACGCTCTTCAGAAATTAGATCTATTGTGAATGAATCAAATTGACAGTCTTGGTATTATGGTTGTCAAAATATTTGTTGATTATCAAATTTTCAGTCAATCACAAATTCCTTGTTGATAAAATATTTTACGGATCGCGAAAGCCAAAAGCATGTCTACTATTGAACTATTTTTGCATTAATGCACTAACCGCTTCCTCTGCGTCTGTGAGTCGGTGAAGTTTGTTAGGGCCTCCACCAGTCGCCACAATTTCAATTTTATTTTGAGTCTTTTTTTTTTGGTTTTGCATTTTAGGTCAGCCCATACCTGCGTTAAGAAGAATTTTTAATAAATTTATTTATATCCTTCTTCTAAGTCCATCGTTAGCTCGTCCCAGTGTTGATAGATCCTTACCTGTAGAAAAAAACTTAAGGCTATAAATGTAAAGAAGAAGGAAAAAAAAATCTACTTAGCTTTGGCCTCGGGGACTCCTGCCACTCCCAGGTTGTAGTTATTGGCATTTAGGTTTCCTCCTTTTCCTTCCTTCTGTACATTCCTTGTTTTTTTTTATGTTTGGGTCCGCGCTCGTGCTTGTTTTTATCCTTTTTTTGTTAATTTGAATTAAAATAATCACCCGGAGGCACTTGCGCACGGAAAAAAGAATCGAAACAAAATAAACAAAATTGCTATCTGACGTCTGTCATTGCTGACTGACAAGTTAGCGAAAGTCCAAACCCAAACTATGTCTAATGCAAACTAATAGAGGGAGTAACTCACTCTATCTTAATACACAACCGACGCACGTCTATAAAAGGAATCATAGGTATATAAACAAGTTAGAAGCCGTTGAACCCAACAGCTGACGGTATTTAAATTACATAAGATGGATATGAATATATATCGGATGAGGTGATGGATTAAGTATAGGATGAGGCGATGTACACTCGGTCCGTACAGTAGTGCCTCGGATGACTGTCGCCAATCTTTTAGTAATAGTGGGTGGCAGTTAGTTTTGAGGTATTGCCGAGTGAGGATGGCCAAGTGAAAAAAAAGGGTCCAGTGAAAGTCAGAACAAAAAAGGAGTTAATATTTCAAATTATTTGTTTATTACATGTATAAATATAAGTGTTGAATTTAGTTTAGTGAAATAAGAACTGCGCAGGGTGGATCAGTGAATATATCAAAAAGCCAGACAAGCATTAACTTCCGCAGAATTGAAGAGCTGCGAACCAACCAAAATTACGCATCCGGACAAAAGCCCGTAAAATACCCGGGCTCCCAAGTAACAAGTACTTATTTAATATTTCCGTGAAACAATCTACCCGCGCAGTGAAAAAAAAATAAAGAAAAAAAAAAGAGTTCCCAAGAGCCAGAGGATCCGATCTGGACAGCGCGCAGGACACCACTGATTGGCTTATACATATATATATATATATATATATATAAATATATATATATACCAACTTACTCCGTTACCAGGATTTACCACTTTAAACCTTTTTTGTCTGCCTTTTTGTTTAAAAAATAATATTTCTTTTTTTTTGTTATTATTATTTATTTATTATATTCCTACTTATTTATTTGAATTTTCAGTTACCTTTTTGCTTTACCTATAATATTTATTTATTCAATTTTTTTCGTTCTTTCTTTTTGTTAATCACCTTTACATATATTTAATTATTTAATTTCTATTGCTCTTTTTTATTAATTTGCATTGTGATAGGGAAAATTCGCCGAGTCTTAGAAGAAGTCGCCGACGTCGCCAGTGCGAAGAGGGGTTTCTCTTACGTCCCTCGCGACGCAATATTTTGCATCCCCCTTTTTTTTATCCACCCACAACGAGCTCTTTGTAGGCAGGAAATTAGGGTCCGATTAGGGACAGCAAAAGAAAACTCCAATAGGAATCGATTCAGATACGGGACGCTGGAGAAGCAAAGACTCACCGCGTGGCTCCGGCGATTGAAGCTCCCGTTGTTGTTTCTTTATTTTTGTCGAAGAAATTTCCCTAGTAGTCTTGTTCTTGCTTATAGTTTTATATGTATTTTTTGTGATAAATTCCTCTAAATAAAATAAGTAAGCCTCTTTGTAAAAGGAAAAAAAAGCGATGTTATGAAATTCAGTTTTTTTTTGTTTTTGATTTGGCTTTATAGATAGAATAGGTATGGGGTGTTAATTTCAGGTTTGGGGGAAATGTAGTTCCACGGCAGTGAACTTTCCTGGTTCCGCTTTTAGGGAATCCGAAAACCAGGCCGAGTGGATTCCAGGAAGGGTAGGGAAAGGCCAGGCCGTGACATCATCAGCGGCCGCCGAGAAAAGCGAATGAAGTGGTGGTAGTGCACACCCAATTTCAGTACATCGAAGTATCCGGCATGATTTATGTTTTTTTGTAAAGAGGTGAGTTCCGGTTATGGTAGCAAGACCCCCCCAACATCCGACGAGCTCAGCTGTGCACCGCAAGCATGCCGCAGCTACCGTAACGGATATTCCTTCCCCGGCCCAATCCCTATCCTAGTTCCCATCCTAGATTTAGCTTCTTCGACCGAACCTATCCTACCCATACCTCTCCCATTTGCCTAACGACAACTGACACCCAACCTCGTTATGAAATGACACCCAACGTCATTAAAGAGTGTCTTACCTCAATACAAATGGCACCCTACTTCTATACCAATGGCTCCCGATACCTTTTCCTCTACCCTACCTCGTTGCAAAATATACATATATCCGCTCACAGATTTTCTTTCATCTTGGTCATTTGCAAAATCAGCATCGCAATAGCCTTTTACTTTGGAATCTTCAAATCATTATTCTTGTAAGTTAATTTTAAGTCCATTGTTCCCTTCAAGTTCTTCTACTCTGAACGTCGAACTTGTCGAGTTGTAGAAGCTGAGTAGGGTCAATGATTCTCGAGAATTTTCTCCAGATGAGTCCTGAAACTAAAGGACGTTCTTATCCCTCTACCTTTCCCAAAATCATCATCCATTCCCACATAAACAAGGCATACCAGCCAACGTTTATGTCACCAACTCCCATCCCACCTCCCACGTTGTAATGGCGAAAAAGCTAGACAGCGCTCCTATCTCCTATGCTCCTTCTCACTCTAGGTAAATTAGCTGAATTGCTGTTACCGAATCCCAATCTTTTCCTCCCATATCAGAATGATGAATTAACATCAACTGATTCCTAACCCTATCTCTTCCTTCCCTACCACCTCTTATCTTTATTGGGCTGGATCTAAGGTGTTAAACGACCCGTGCCGATGATCAGCCTGGCTGGGGGCCCAATTCAAAAATAGCCCAGTCTCATATTTATTTCATTGATTGCTTATACAAAGTAAGATACAATATCTTATAAGTTATTGCTAAGCTTAAATACAATTTATTATTATTATGAGAGCTACTCGAACAATAATGATAGATGAAATCCATAACAATTTATAAAATAGAAATGTACATAATTATATTTCTATATATAATTTTAATTTAATAATGTTTTTTTTATATTTATTTTTTTTATTTAATAAGAGTAATTCAACAAGAAAAGTATGTTTTAAGATCTTTCTTAAACTGTGCTGCGTTATTTATCCTTCTAAGTTGTCGAGGCAAATTATTCCACAATCGGGTAGAATTAATGAAAAATTGACGTTCAGAAACCAAGGATGAGTGACGAGGGAACATTAAAAGTCCGGATCTGCCTGATGAAAAATGGCTTATTCTTTCATAAAGGTATGTTGGCTTGTGGGTTAACATAATATCTGAGAAAAGACTTAGGGTACGAAACTGAAGAAGACTATCAAACGGCATATTGTACAAACGAGATGAAAAATTAGAAATCCTGTCATACCTGCGTAAACAATAAGTGTAACGTATTATGGAATTGAAAACAACATTTAGTTTTCGCTTACTAGCATAGCTACATTTTGAAAATATTTCACAACCATAAGTTAATATAGGCATAATTAAAGTTTTAGCAATTATAACTCTAGTAGCCAGGGGAGTAAAAGATTGTGTGTTCCACAATGAACGAAGGATACCGTAAGACTTACCAACGACAATATTTATATGGTTGTCCCAGGTTAAATTTCGATTGAAAATAACTCCAAGGTTACGAGCGGTATTTGTATACTCGATTTTAGCGTTATTTAAGCTGACAGTTGGAAAATACGTTAAGTCCAGTGTTTTTCTAGAAATTACCAAAAGGAGACCATTTTCTGAAGACCAACGTGATATTTCTGCCAAATCATCGTTTATACAGCTAACAGTGTGCTCGATTAGACCCAATGGGCAGCTAACATAAAGCTGAACGTCGTCAGCGTACAAATGTATAGAACATTGCCTAATAATCGATGGGAGTTCGGTAATGTACAATGAAAACATTAAAGGTCCCAAGATTGAACCCTGAGGGACTCCACTCACAGTTGGTAAAAAGTCTGAGAGAATGTTATTTGATTCAACAGCTTGAAGCCTATTTCTCAAATAGGATGAAATCAACCTTACAGCGCATGGGGAAAAGTTGAACTTATTTAGGAGCTTACTACATAAGGTATTGTGATCAACAGTATCAAAAGCCTTAGAGAAATCCAGAAGGACTAGAAATGTAACCCCATCTTTATCTATACCCTGTCGTATATCTTCTGTAACATTTATGAGAGCTGTAATGCAGCTGTGGTTCTTCCGAAAGCCTGATTGTGTGGGTGTTAAAATGTTCCTTTGTCTCATATACTGGCTTATTTGCTGTTGCATGATTTTTTCTAAGGCTTTTGATAAGAACGGGAGTATAGATATAGGCCTAAAATCATCCATTTTCGAATTTTTTGGAATAGGAAATATCTTTGCTACTTTCCACTGAGGAGGAAACACTCCAGTCATAAGTACTGTGTTCAAAATGTGTGTTAAGTAGGGCAATAACACGGGTAGAATAATCTTTAGAAATAGTGGATGTACACAATCGAGCCCAGCTGCATTAGATTTAATAGAAAGTATGCTTTCTAGTACGTCAGCACAATTTACTCCCCTAAATCGAAAACTGGTAGAAGAAGACTGAGTGGAATCGCTATAAGATTCTAGTAAAGGATCTTCAGTTCCACTAATGGTTTGTTGAAAGGATACAAATTTCCTATTAAGCATATTCAAATCTACGTCTACACTGTTACTGTCTTTAGATTTACCGATACCAACAGATGGTAAGTTTCTCCACATCCTTTTGCCGTTCCCAGAAACATTTAAACGGGTAGAAAAAACTCGAGTTTTTGCCCTACGTATTTCCATTACAACTCTGTTACGCAGTGAGCGGTAAAGATTGTGAAGTTCGTTACAGCGAAAACGCTTCCATTGCTTATAAACTTGGTCACGCCTGAGCATGAGATCGCGTATACTACTCGTGAACCACCCAGCAGTGTAGTTATTTGAACTTATTGTTTTAGTTACTAAAGGAACATGTTCATTGAATAATGCTACCAAATTTACGTTAAGGAACTCGACTTGAGAATGAGAGGTTTGCAGGGTATAAATAATATCCCAGTTTATACCATGTACGCTCCGCTCTAAGGCCATCGAATCAATACTATTAAATTTACGAAACTGGAAGGTTCTAGGAGAAACTGTGACACAAAAATCAAACGTTAAATATATAAGGTCGTGCTTAGAAAACACGGGAACAGGCAGCTGACTATATAGTAGTACCTTACTTGCCTCACTTACAAGAAAAAGATCAAGCAGTGCTGATGTATGACTGGTGAAGTGTGTAGGTTCAGTGGTGTTCACGGGGATTAAATTCATTGAAACCATTTCATCGACTAAGTGATTTTCGGTTAAAAGGTTACTATTGAAATCTCCACACAAGATTATGTTGGGACTTATAATGGAAATTTCTTGAAGTGTAGATAATAAAGGAGAAATATTGATATTACGATTTGGACGATAAATAGTACCCACTAAAAGCTTGTCGCCTACATTATTAATTATCTCAACAAATACGAATTCGATTTCGCTACCATCTTGAGATGAACAACGTAATTTGCAGTTTATGCCATCTCTTACAAAAACAGCAACACCCCCACCAACACGACCTATTCTGTCAGACCGAAAACATCTATAACCCACAAGCCGACACATATTTTCATTGATGCAGTCTGTGAGCCATGTTTCAGACACACAAACAACATCCAACCCAGATTTCTCAAACATATCCCGAAACTCGTCAATCTTAGGCAACACACTCTGCGCGTTAAGGTGACAAATGTGTAAGCCTTTTGTCTACCTGGTCAAAACATTGATCATTATATTGGTGTTATTATCTATTTGCATGTTTCGATTAATTTAAAAATATTACCGATCAAGAAATAAAAACGCAGCAATGATTTGTAGAAAAAAAAAGGAAAATAATTAATTTCAAAAACAAAATAAAATAACAAACAAAAAATATATATGTATATGTATGTATAATATTTGATTATAATAGTTTACAAATGATTTGATTTATATAATATTTTACAAAAATGATGAATATAATGAAAAAAAGAAGAAAAAAAGTAATAGAAAATGCTATAGGTACAAATAAGAAATCTATTTTAATAGATAAAAGAATAGAAACATAAAAAAAAAAGGAATATAATTGTATTGGATGTTTTTTTCTTATATAATTCAGTCTGCCTGGCAAATTTCGTCCAAGCTTTTAGTACAATCAACAGCCACAGCCGTCGAATTTTGATGACGTCTAACGTAAACGGCACCTCGAGATGAGTACACAGAAGCAAGCTGTTTATTTTTCTTTAATTTTAATGCTTGGCTTAATATAAGCTGGTTTTGTTTTGTTAAACATTCCCGCAACTGTATAATAGCATTCGAGTCAAGGCCCACATCATGTAAACAGAGTTCGCGGCTTTTATCTTTTCGGAAAAGTGCTATTGATTTTAAAACAAAATTCCGATCATACGGGGCATTGAACTTAATGAAAATGTTTGATGACGTGTCCTGTTTTGGGCGAGCTCGAAAAATCGTCTTGAGAGTGGGCGGAGTAATTTGTATTGAGCCACAAAGTTGTTTGAACAATGCACGAAGATCCTCTGTGGGTGTCTGTGGGACTCCAAATAAAATTGCGTCACAAGAAACTGATCGGTTTTCTTGTATTTTTTGTGTTGTTAAAACTTCCCTGAGTGCTTTGTCGGTGGCATGTAATTTGTGTTTTAAACTGGAAAGTTCATCTGTCTGTGAAGTTACTTCCGATTTTATATGTCTATTCTCTTTTTCGATCTCAGTTATTGAAGATTTGACATTAACGAAGTGAGAATTAAGAGAGTTTATATTGGAAATCGTATTTTTATTATTTTATTTTATTTATTTTCTCTAACGGAGTATCCGGATACCTGGCGACCTCCGGATTAACTAGCCTTATCTGTACATGCGAATCTCTGTGCAGACGGACCTCTTTTCTTCGCAACTCGTGGGATTAAAATGGAAAAAACAAAAAACAAAAAACAAAAAACAAAAATTTAAAGGATGATGAGACCGGTATCTCTTCAGGACCGGGCGGCAATTTGGCGTCAAAGCCTGTTGCCGTATCTCTTGCGGCCAGCACAGAGAAGGGAGTAGTGGCTAACCATGGACCCTCCTCTGCAGCTGGCAGCAACGAGGATAGGAAGGTAGTGATACCTAATTTCAGTAGTGGCAGGGTTGTGAAAAATGGCCCTACCACTACTAATGAGAGAAAGGGGAAACTCTCGAAAAGCCAATATAGGCAAAGGCGGCAAGCGGCGAAAATCCTGAAGGCCTCTGGTGCATCATCGGGGGCTGAAAGGACACCGCAGCAAACCGCTTGCGTCGAATGGGCAAAAAGCATACTTGCTACAACTAAGACCAGTAAGGACTCTACGTCCAAACGAGAAAGGTCTCTCGAGGGGGCCGTACCGACACCAAAACGGCCTCGGGTGCACAACACCAGCACTCCCCTCAATCCCATCAAGAAAGCCAGTTTCAGTGACGTCGCGAAGGGCAAAGTCGTGGTTGCGGTCATTGACAGGAGTGATGATGATGGAACAATATCGGCTGATCGTTTGCAGTTGGTCAAGGTTAAGCTCTCGGGTGGCTTTTTAAGCATTTTGTGGGAGCTTCCAGGACCACTTCCTTCCATAAGCGATGGGGGTTGGCATCAAGGCCACGTAAAACTCATGGTTTGAGGCGATCAGAGGTCTTGTGAATTGTATAAGCTCGCTGTCAGCCGGTTAGGTGAAGTTTGGCCAGGTGCGAAGCTCGAGGTAGTCGCTAAGGAAGACATTCCTAGCAGACCTAGAGCCCGCATTTGGATCCCAATGGAACCTGCCAGTATCGATGAAATTCTCGAGATGATCAGAGTTTGCAACCCGTCCCTTCCGACGCACAACTGGAAGATAGCCAAGCTAGAGGAGGTAAAGAATCTTTATAGGAGCGCCATTTTGGTACTCAATAAGGAATCTTTGGCTCCTCTAGCCATAAACGAGGGTTCGATAAACTATGGCTTCGAAACCATTAAAATTCGAGTCTATAAAAAAGATGAGGTTAACGCGGAAAGCGGGCCTCCAAAAACAACCGAGGGTGAACTAGCGGTTGGTGGGCCTGGGACATCGTCTTCTCTCTTAACTGAAGGTGACGATGCATCAATGCCCTCTCCAATAGCGACCCCACCCTCTACAAAAGTCGTAGACAGTCCATCCTTAATGGAGACTGAGGACGACCTCAACATGATCCTTCTGAGTGAGGACGAACTCTTGGGTTCATCCTCAGACTCAGAGGATCAGAACAAAACTGTGGTGGAGGTTGATCTGCCTAATTGTAGCCAAAATGCTGCAGTTAGTACAGATTAATCTCCAGCACTCCGTAAAGGCCTCGGCCTCACTTCTTCTCCGGCTGGCGAGAAACGGGGAAGACATTGTCCTGATCCAAGAGCCATGGATTGTGAGATCCGTTGTTCGTGGACTCAGGACTCCTGGATACTACACACTGTGTGTGACAGATAGAGGTGAACCTAGATCTTACATACTAGTGAAACGTAGCATTAATGTATTTTTACTCCATCATTTCAGTGACAAAGATACCACCGTAGCTAGGCTGGAAACAACCAAGCGAAGTTTCTGGATAGTGTCGGCGTATCTTGGCCATGACCACCTTGGCCCTCTCCCTGGAAAAACCCTGGAGAAGATCGTCGCTGAAGCGGAAAGGCAAAGGATCCGCCTAATTATTGGGAGCGATGTCAACGCTCATCATACGGTATGGGGAAGTACCAATATCAATGACAGAGGTGAGTCTCTTTTTGATTATATTCTTGGTACTAACCTCTTAGTAAGTAATGTTGGAAATGAACCAACCTTCATAACTAAAACTCGACAAGAAGTCCTAGACATAACTCTTGTCTCAGATACTATACACCATATGATCTTGGACTGGAAAGTATCCAAAGAACACTCGTTCTCTGATCATAGATATATCCAGTTCAATATCAATGTGGATGATAACCCGAGTCCATTGACTTTTCGAAATTATCGGAAAACTGATTGGGCCTCATACAGGAACTCATTACAGAGTTTACTAAAACCTGGACTAGCAAGACTAGCCTCTCACTGGGATTCTTACAAAGAATTTACAAGAAGGCACTAAGGAAATCTAAACGATCTTCTTGGCGATCCTTCTGTGGCACTATAGAAGAAACTTCTGAAGCCTCTAGGTTACGGAAAATTCTATCAACTAATCCAGCGATGCCAAGCTGCTTGAAAAATGCAGACGGCTCCTGGACAAATTCAAGTAATGAATCGCTGAACTTACTACTGGATACTCATTTTCCTGGAAGTTCTCTTACCGAGACTTGCAACGGTTATATACGTTCAAGTCCCAATACTACATATCCACAAGGTCTGATTACAAGAGACAAGCTACAATGGGCTCTCAACAGCTTCAAACCATTTAAATCTGCAGGACCAGATGGAATAACACCAGCCGAGCTGCAGAAGACTTCTGACATAATTGCACCAATCCTTGATGCAATTTTTACCAGCTGTCTTTACCTGGTCCATGTTCCCTCGGCATGGCGAGAAGTTAAAGTTGTTTTTATACCCAAGGCAGGTAAATGCTCGCAAGTCAACCCTAAAGATCTACGACCTATAAGTCTATCATCATTCCTTCTTAAGACCTTGGAAAGATTGATTGATATCCATTTAAGGGCAAGTATTGATACAAGATTTCTGTCTTCGTCTCAACACGCCTACTGTAAAGGTAAATCAGTGGAAACAGCGCTACATACCTTAGTACGCACCGTCGAATATTCCCTCCATCATAAAGAGTTCACTATGGTTGCTTTCCTTGACATCGAAGGTGCCTTTAACAATGTGGACACATCTGCAATCACATCTGTACTAACATCTCTTAATGTAGAGAGTTCGCTTCGGGAGTTAATTCATTTAATGCTTACTAGCAGAATAATTAACTCAAAACTGGGCAACTCTTCTGGCAGACGATTCGTTAGTAGAGGGACACCGCAAGGTGGTGTTCTATCCCCTCTCCTCTGGAACCTAGTGGTGAATGAAATCCTAACTGATCTGGATGCGGAGGGTTTCAGAGTGATAGCCTATGCGGACGACGTTGCTATAGCAGTTTCAGGAAAGCATCTTAACACGTTAAAAGAACTCTTACAAAATGCCTTAGATAGACTAATACTTTGGGCTGATCGGTGTGGACTGGGTGTTAACCCACACAAAACCGATTTGGTCTTATTTTCGAGGAGATACAAAATTCCATTTGTCAACCCTCCCCATATTAAAGGAATCCAATTAAAATTCTCAGACGAGGCTAAATACCTGGGTCTTGTCTTAGATAAAAAACTAAATTGGAAACGCAACGTAGAGGAAAGAGTCAAAAAAGCTACTGTAGCTCTCTTTTCTTGCAAAAAAGCCATCGGTAATAAATGGGGCTTGCAACCCAGAATCACGCATTGGCTATACACATCGGTAATCAGACCGATTTTAATGTACGGTGTGGCAGTATGGTGGACTGCTTTAGAAAAAGGTATAAACCGAGATAAAGTAAATAAAGTCCAACGTTCAGCTTGCCTATGTATAAGTGGATCGCTTCGCACGACCCCATCTGCGGCACTGGACACCTTACTCTACCTAACACCTCTTGACATCTTTAGCAAACAAATAGCTGCAAGTTCTGCTATTCGCCTCAAAGCTTCGTCGCAGTGCAATAACAACAACATTGGCCACTCCGTTATTCTTAGTTATTTAGAATCAATCCCAAAGCACACAGACTACACCATCCCCCAACTACAATTCGACAGAAATTTCCAGATTTCTATACCTCCCAGATCTTTTTGGGAGGATAGGACATTCCTGGAAGACGAGTCAATCCACTTCTATACAGATGGATCAAAAACAAAAGAAGGGGTTGGTGGAGGTGTGTACTCTGAACGACTGAAATTAAGTCTCTCATTCCGCCTTCCCAATCATTGTAGCGTGTTCCAGGCGGAACTTTTGGCGATAAAAGAAGTCTTGTCCTGGCTTAAAGAAAACGTGATATCGACATCTGATATCCGTATTTTCTCAGATAGTCAGGCCGCTATTAAATCTCTGGATTCTGTCTCTACAAACTCTATAACAGTCCAGAACTGTCGATCATCTCTAATGGAGATGGCACAACAGTTTAATATTCACCTTTGCTGGGTGCCGGGCCATAGAGACATTCCAGGTAACTGTAAGGCAGATGAACTCGCCAGGAACGGTACAGTACAGCCCATTCTACCACGTTTGGCACGTACTGGCATACCAATCGCTACTTGTAAACTGTTGCTAATGCAAGACGCTGTGAGGAGGGCAGGCACCAGGTGGAACAACATCACCACGTGTCAAGTCACAAAAAACATCTGGCCAACACTGGATTTAAAACGTTCAAGGTGCTTGCTCTCTCTAAGCAGATCGCATATAAGCTCGATAATAGGTGTCATAACCGGACACTGTCTAATAGGAAAGCACGCCATGAGATTAGGCGTATTCTCAAATGACTTCTGCAGAAGCTGTATGGACGAGGAAGAGGAAGAAACAGTTCTTCATCTTCTCTGCACATGCCCTGCTCTGGCTCGAAAACGCAAGAATTACCTAGGAGAATTCTTCTTTAACGATCTAAACGATCTAAATCATATCGGCATAAGCAGCCTCTCACGTTTCGTAAGAGACTCAAACTGGTTCCATTGAGCTTAGGAAGAAACCTCAAGATTCATGTGGTATCACAATGGGCCATCAAACTGGCCTAAGTGTGTCCGTTTCCATCTTGGACAGCCACTTCAACCTAACCTAACCTAACCTCCCTTCAAGTATTTCAGAATTCTTTTTGCCGCTAACCAGTGTTCATGCCCAGGATTGTTATTAAATCTGCTCAAATTATTGACTGCATAGCATATATCTGGCCGCGTTAACTGAGCTGCAAATAATAAACTCCCAATAAGCTCTTGATAGGGAAATTTTGTCATCTCAAATTTATCTTTATCTTTCGACGGACAGTGTTCTTTTGACATTTTAACATTCGCATCCATTGGAGAGGAAACTGGATTACATTCCAAATTTTTCTAACAATTTTGAAATATATCGTTTCTGATTTGTTGAAATTTGTTTTCCATAATCGTACTGAACATGTAATCCCATAAATGATTTTGCTTCTCCAAGTTCCTTCATTTTAAAATTTTTCTTAAGATGATTTACCAAAGAATTTAGTATATTTTCGTTTTTACACAAAATTAACAGATCATCTACTCTACATATACCGTTAAAATAAGCATTTCTTTTGGATCCTTATTTAAAATGTATATACACTGTCTGTTTTCAATTTAATTAACCCAAATTCTGACAAAATTTGATTTAGTTTAATGTTTCACATTCTAGCCGATTGTTTAAGACCAAAAATAGGTTTATTCAATTTTAAAACCTTTCCTTTTGGAACACTCATACCGTCTGATGTACATATGTACGTAAATATATTTCATCATTAAGGTCGCCTTGTAAAAACGCTGTGGTGGCATCTAAATGGTCGATATGCATTTTAAATTTCAAAGCTTGAGCTAAAAGATATCTCAGCGAACTATATCGCATCACAGGTGAATATGTTTCTTGAAAATCTATACCGTTTCGTTGCGCACAACTCCTGGCAACTAATCTTGCCTTATATCTTAATATATTCCCTTTTTTATTACGTTTAATAGTAAAAACCCATTTAGTAGTTAAAGTTTTCTTACCTTTATGTAAATCAACGATCTTCCATGTATTGTTCTCAATTATTGATTTAGGTTCTTCTTCAATAGCTTCCATCTATTCTTCTCTGTTAACACTGGAAATAGCTTCATCGTAATTTGTAGGTAGGTGTTGAACATTTTGATTTGCCAAAAATTTTACATAATCCGTCATAGCAGGTGGTTTACGAATTCTAGTTGATCGTTTAAGAGTTTGATTTTCTTTACCGTTGTTATCCTCACTTGAGCTGTTTCTAACGATTCAAAATTATCCCATTCAATTTGTGATAGTTCTTTTTCAGCTTCACCGATTGTGTCATCTTCTTGATCTTCTTCTATCAAGTTTTCAATAACAGGATTTCTTTGCACACATATCCTCTCTATATCCTGATTATATGACTCATTATTCTCTTTATTTGTTTTTTTTGTTTTCATTACTTGAAAAATTCATTTGTTCTTCTAGAAATATTACGTCTCGGCTGATGATTATTTTTCTAGTAAATGGATTATAGTCTGTAACCTTTGGTATTTTCACAGTATCCTAACATCATACATTTTTCTGACTTTGAATCCCACTTCTTACGCTTTTTTTTGGTACTAAAGCCATTGCTACACATCCAAATACCCTTAAATATTTCAAATTCTGTTTAATTCCGGTCCATATCTCTTCTGGTAAACTATTGTTTAAATGCTTTCGAGGTGTTCTGTTCAAAAGGTACGCAGCTGTATTAGTTGCCTCTGCCCAGTATATTTTTTTAAAATTTGCATCTGTTAGTAAAGATCGTGCCTTTTCAACAAGAGTCCGACTCATCCGTTCAGCCTTACCATTTTGCTGTGGACTGATGAATTTGGTGGTGCTGAAGTTTGATGAATTATACCACTTTCTACGCATGTCTGTTTCATTTCCTTGTTTATAAATTCAAGTCCGTTGTCTGACCTCACTTTCTTGATTCACTTGCCTGTTTGATTTTCTGCCATTACTTTAAATTTCTTGAAAATATTTGCAACTTCAGATTTATGCTTCATCATATAAACAAAAACTTTGTTCGAAAAAAACAAACAACAATTGAACAACAATTTCTTTTATGGTGTTATTCTTTAAAACATGAATTGGCGCATCACGTCTTCCAATTGCTTTTAATTTTGAATTGTTTGCAACAGTAACAAACTCATCAGTTAAAAATGTTTTGAAATTAATAAAATCTTCTTTTCGTTTTGCCATATGTGCAGATGCTCCTGAATCAATTAGCCAATCTTAAGATTCAATATCAAATTCGGCAGCAAATGTCAGTTCCATTGTCCTTTTAGTTATAGTTTAGTTCATAAAATCTGACTTAGGTTTTTCTTTGCAATAATTCGCTATATGCCCTTCTTTCTGAAATTTAAAACATATTATCTTCTTCTTTTGGTTAGCTTTACTGGAATAGTTTCCCTTAAGGTGCGTGTCCATTTGAGAGTACTTCTGCTAGTTAAATCTCGAGAGCAACTCTCGGGAGACTGTCCATTTGCGAGCCAAATTTTAGAAGTTTTGCTATCGCGAGCTCTCTGCTAGAATATTGAGAGTTTTCTTGCTGATAGTACTCTCATAATCATGTCCACTTGATAGATTTCTTCTGCTAGCATATTATCAGTTGGACATGTATTTTATCCACACTGATAACTTCCTATCCCGTCTGTCGATTTGCCTTGCTTAAACGAACCCTCATAAACGAGGGTTCGATAAACTATGGCTTCGAAACCATTAAAATTCGAGTCTATAAAAAAGATGAGGTTAACGCGGAAAGCGGGCCTCCAAAAACAACCGAGGGTGAACTAGCGGTTGGTGGGCCTGGGACATCGTCTTCTCTCTTAACTGAAGGTGACGATGCATCAATGCCCTCTCCAATAGCGACCCCACCCTCTACAAAAGTCGTAGACAGTCCATCCTTATTGGAGACTGAGGACGACCTCAACATGATCCTTCTGAGTGAGGACGAACTCTTGGGTTCATCCTCAGACTCAGAGGATCAGAACAAAACTGTGGTGGAGGTTGATCTGCCTAATTGTAGCCAAAATGCTGCAGTTAGTACAGATTAATCTCCAGCACTCCGTAAAGGCCTCGGCCTCACTTCTTCTCCGGCTGGCGAGAAACGGGGAAGACATTGTCCTGATCCAAGAGCCATGGATTGTGAGATCCGTTGTTCGTGGACTCAGGACTCCTGGATACTACACACTGTGTGTGACAGATAGAGGTGAACCTAGATCTTACATACTAGTGAAACGTAGCATTAATGTATTTTTACTCCATCATTTCAGTGACAAAGATACCACCGTAGCTAGGCTGGAAACAACCAAGCGAAGTTTCTGGATAGTGTCGGCGTATCTTGGCCATGACCACCTTGGCCCTCTCCCTGGAAAAACCCTGGAGAAGATCGTCGCTGAAGCGGAAAGGCAAAGGATCCGCCTAATTATTGGGAGCGATGTCAACGCTCATCATACGGTATGGGGAAGTACCAATATCAATGACAGAGGTGAGTCTCTTTTTGATTATATTCTTGGTACTAACCTCTTAGTAAGTAATGTTGGAAATGAACCAACCTTCATAACTAAAACTCGACAAGAAGTCCTAGACATAACTCTTGTCTCAGATACTATACACCATATGATCTTGGACTGGAAAGTATCCAAAGAACACTCGTTCTCTGATCATAGATATATCCAGTTCAATATCAATGTGGATGATAACCCGAGTCCATTGACTTTTCGAAATTATCGGAAAACTGATTGGGCCTCATACAGGAACTCATTACAGAGTTTACTAAAACCTGGACTAGCAAGACTAGCCTCTCACTGGGATTCTTACAAAGAATCCCTAAGAATTTACAAGAAGGCACTAAGGAAATCTAAACGATCTTCTTGGCGATCCTTCTGTGGCACTATAGAAGAAACTTCTGAAGCCTCTAGGTTACGGAAAATTCTATCAACTAATCCAGCGATGCCAAGCTGCTTGAAAAATGCAGACGGCTCCTGGACAAATTCAAGTAATGAATCGCTGAACTTACTACTGGATACTCATTTTCCTGGAAGTTCTCTTACCGAGACTTGCAACGGTTATATACGTTCAAGTCCCAATACTACATATCCACAAGGTCTGATCACAAGAGACAAGCTACAATGGGCTCTCAACAGCTTCAAACCATTTATATCTGCAGGACCAGATGGAATAACACCAGCCGAGCTGCAGAAGACTTCTGACATAATTGCACCAATCCTTGATGCAATTTTTACCAGCTGTCTTTACCTGGTCCATGTTCCCTCGGCATGGCGAGAAGTTAAAGTTGTTTTTATACCCAAGGCAGGTAAATGCTCGCAAGTCAACCCTAAAGATCTACGACCTATAAGTCTATCATCATTCCTTCTTAAGACCTTGGAAAGATTGATTGATATCCATTTAAGGGCAAGTATTGATACAAGATTTCTGTCTTCGTCTCAACACGCCTACTGTAAAGGTAAATCAGTGGAAACAGCGCTACATACCTTAGTACGCACCGTCGAATATTCCCTCCATCATAAAGAGTTCACTATGGTTGCTTTCCTTGACATCGAAGGTGCCTTTAACAATGTGGACACATCTGCAATCACATCTGTACTAACATCTCTTAATGTAGAGAGTTCGCTTCGGGAGTTAATTCATTTAATGCTTACTAGCAGAATAATTAACTCAAAACTGGGCAACTCTTCTGGCAGACGATTCGTTAGTAGAGGGACACCGCAAGGTGGTGTTCTATCCCCTCTCCTCTGGAACCTAGTGGTGAATGAAATCCTAACTGATCTGGATGCGGAGGGTTTCAGAGTGATAGCCTATGCGGACGACGTTGCTATAGCAGTTTCAGGAAAGCATCTTAACACGTTAAAAGAACTCTTACAAAATGCCTTAGATAGACTAATACTTTGGGCTGATCGGTGTGGACTGGGTGTTAACCCACACAAAACCGATTTGGTCTTATTTTCGAGGAGATACAAAATTCCATTTGTCAACCCTCCCCATATTAAAGGAATCCAATTAAAATTCTCAGACGAGGCTAAATACCTGGGTCTTGTCTTAGATAAAAAACTAAATTGGAAACGCAACGTAGAGGAAAGAGTCAAAAAAGCTACTGTAGCTCTCTTTTCTTGCAAAAAAGCCATCGGTAATAAATGGGGCTTACAACCCAGAATCACGCATTGGCTATACACATCGGTAATCAGACCGATTTTAATGTACGGTGTGGCAGTATGGTGGACTGCTTTAGAAAAAGGTATAAACCGAGATAAAGTAAATAAAGTCCAACGTTCAGCTTGCCTATGTATAAGTGGATCGCTTCGCACGACCCCATCTGCGGCACTGGACACCTTACTCTACCTAACACCTCTTGACATCTTTAGCAAACAAATAGCTGCAAGTTCTGCTATTCGCCTCAAAGCTTCGTCGCAGTGCAATAACAACAACATTGGCCACTCCGTTATTCTTAGTTATTTAGAATCAATCCCAAAGCACACAGACTACACCATCCCCCAACTACAATTCGACAGAAATTTCCAGATTTCTATACCTCCCAGATCTTTTTGGGAGGATAGGACATTCCTGGAAGACGAGTCAATCCACTTCTATACAGATGGATCAAAAACAAAAGAAGGGGTTGGTGGAGGTGTGTACTCTGAACGACTGAAATTAAGTCTCTCATTCCGCCTTCCCAATCATTGTAGCGTGTTCCAGGCGGAACTTTTGGCGATAAAAGAAGTCTTGTCCTGGCTTAAAGAAAACGTGATATCGACATCTGATATCCGTATTTTCTCAGATAGTCAGGCCGCTATTAAATCTCTGGATTCTGTCTCTACAAACTCTATAACAGTCCAGAACTGTCGATCATCTCTAATGGAGATGGCACAACAGTTTAATATTCACCTTTGCTGGGTGCCGGGCCATAGAGACATTCCAGGTAACTGTAAGGCAGATGAACTCGCCAGGAACGGTACAGTACAGCCCATTCTACCACGTTTGGCACGTACTGGCATACCAATCGCTACTTGTAAACTGTTGCTAATGCAAGACGCTGTGAGGAGGGCAGGCACCAGGTGGAACATCACCACGTGTCAAGTCACAAAAAACATCTGGCCAACACTGGATTTAAAACGTTCAAGGTGCTTGCTCTCTCTAAGCAGATCGTATATAAGCTCGATAATAGGTGTCATAACCGGACACTGTCTAATAGGAAAGCACGCCATGAGATTAGGCGTATTCTCAAATGACTTCTGCAGAAGCTGTATGGACGAGGAAGAGGAAGAAACAGTTCTTCATCTTCTCTGCACATGCCCTGCTCTGGCTCGAAAACGCAAGAATTACCTAGGAGAATTCTTCTTTAACGATCTAAACGATCTAAATCATATCGGCATAAGCAGCCTCTCACGTTTCGTAAGAGACTCAAACTGGTTCCATTGAGCTTAGGAAGAAACCTCAAGATTCATGTGGTATCACAATGGGCCATCAAACTGGCCTAAGTGTGTCCGTTTCCATCTTGGACAGCCACTTCAACCTAACCTAACCTAACCTCCCTTCAAGTATTTCAGAATTCTTTTTGCCGCTAACCAGTGTTCATGCCCAGGATTGTTATTAAATCTGCTCAAATTATTGACTGCATAGCATATATCTGGCCGCGTTAACTGAGCTGCAAATAATAAACTCCCAATAAGCTCTTGATAGGGAAATTTTGTCATCTCAAATTTATCTTTATCTTTCGACGGACAGTGTTCTTTTGACATTTTAACATTCGCATCCATTGGAGAGGAAACTGGATTACATTCCAAATTTTTCTAACAATTTTGAAATATATCGTTTCTGATTTGTTGAAATTTGTTTTCCATAATCGTACTGAACATGTAATCCCATAAATGATTTTGCTTCTCCAAGTTCCTTCATTTTAAAATTTTTCTTAAGATGATTTACCAAAGAATTTAGTATATTTTCGTTTTTACACAAAATTAACAGATCATCTACTCTACATATACCGTTAAAATAAGCATTTCTTTTGGATCCTTATTTAAAATGTATATACACTGTCTGTTTTCAATTTAATTAACCCAAATTCTGACAAAATTTGATTTAGTTTAATGTTTCACATTCTAGCCGATTGTTTAAGACCATAAATAGGTTTATTCAATTTTAAAACCTTTCCTTTTGGAACACTCATACCGTCTGATGTACATATGTACGTAAATATATTTCATCATTAAGGTCGCCTTGTAAAAACGCTGTGGTGGCATCTAAATGGTCGATATGCATTTTAAATTTCAAAGCTTGAGCTAAAAGATATCTCAGCGAACTATATCGCATCACAGGTGAATATGTTTCTTGAAAATCTATACCGTTTCGTTGCGCACAACTCCTGGCAACTAATCTTGCCTTATATCTTAATATATTCCCTTTTTTATTACGTTTAATAGTAAAAACCCATTTAGTAGTTAAAGTTTTCTTACCTTTATGTAAATCAACGATCTTCCATGTATTGTTCTCAATTATTGATTTAGGTTCTTCTTCAATAGCTTCCATCTATTCTTCTCTGTTAACACTGGAAATAGCTTCATCGTAATTTGTAGGTAGGTGTTGAACATTTTGATTTGCCAAAAATTTTACATAATCCGTCATAGCAGGTGGTTTACGAATTCTAGTTGATCGTTTAAGAGTTTGATTTTCTTTACCGTTGTTATCCTCACTTGAGCTGTTTCTAACGATTCAAAATTATCCCATTCAATTTGTGATAGTTCTTTTTCAGCTTCACCGATTGTGTCATCTTCTTGATCTTCTTCTATCAAGTTTTCAATAACAGGATTTCTTTGCACACATATCCTCTCTATATCCTGATTATATGACTCATTATTCTCTTTATTTGTTTTTTTTTGTTTTCATTACTTGAAAAATTCATTTGTTCTTCTAGAAATATTACGTCTCGGCTGATGATTATTTTTCTAGTAAATGGATTATAGTCTGTAACCTTTGGTATTTTCACAGTATCCTAACATCATACATTTTTCTGACTTTGAATCCCACTTCTTACGCTTTTTTTGGTACTAAAGCCATTGCTACACATCCAAATACCCTTAAATATTTCAAATTCTGTTTAATTCCGGTCCATATCTCTTCTGGTAAACTATTGTTTAAATGCTTTCGAGGTGTTCTGTTCAAAAGGTACGCAGCTGTATTAGTTGCCTCTGCCCAGTATATTTTTTTAAAATTTGCATCTGTTAGTAAAGATCGTGCCTTTTCAACAAGAGTCCGACTCATCCGTTCAGCCTTACCATTTTGCTGTGGACTGATGAATTTGGTGGTGCTGAAGTTTGATGAATTATACCACTTTCTACGCATGTCTGTTTCATTTCCTTGTTTATAAATTCAAGTCCGTTGTCTGACCTCACTTTCTTGATTCACTTGCCTGTTTGATTTTCTGCCATTACTTTAAATTTCTTGAAAATATTTGCAACTTCAGATTTATGCTTCATCATATAAACAAAAACTTTGTTCGAAAAAAACAAACAACAATTGAACAACAATTTCTTTTATGGTGTTATTCTTTAAAACATGAATTGGCGCATCACGTCTTCCAATTGCTTTTAATTTTGAATTGTTTGCAACAGTAACAAACTCATCAGTTAAAAATGTTTTGAAATTAATAAAATCTTCTTTTCGTTTTGCCATATGTGCAGATGCTCCTGAATCAATTAGCCAATCTTAAGATTCAATATCAAATTCGGCAGCAAATGTCAGTTCCATTGTCCTTTTAGTTATAGTTTAGTTCATAAAATCTGACTTAGGTTTTTCTTTGCAATAATTCGCTATATGCCCTTCTTTCTGAAATTTAAAACATATTATCTTCTTCTTTTGGTTAGCTTTACTGGAATAGTTTCCCTTAAGGTGCGTGTCCATTTGAGAGTACTTCTGCTAGTTAAATCTCGAGAGCAACTCTCGGGAGACTGTCCATTTGCGAGCCAAATTTTAGAAGTTTTGCTATCGCGAGCTCTCTGCTAGAATATTGAGAGTTTTCTTGCTGATAGTACTCTCATAATCGTGTCCACTTGATAGATTTCTTCTGCTAGCATATTATCAGTTGGACATGTATTTTATCCACACTGATAACTTCCTATCCCGTCTGTCGATTTGCCTTGCTTAAAAGGTCTGTAGGTTTTCGTGTTTTGTTAAAAAATTTGTTAGTTGAATTATTCTAAAAGATTTCAAAATTACCAACAACATTTTCCATTTGATGAAATAATTTGATTTCAAAATCTGTTTTTGTAAACGAGATTTTTAGTCGAAAAAATTTGTTTACAAATTTTAGTAGCATTTGTTAAAAAAATTATTACTTAAATAAAAAAATACAAATTGGATGAATGAATCTAATTTAAAGTCAATATCTTCTATTGTTCACGAGATATCGAGTACCGAACATCAATTTTTTACCGAATTTGCGTACTATTTTTTGTATATTTTTTTTTCGAAAATATGGATTTTTATTAAAAAAAACTACAGAATATCGAAAACAATATTTTCTGTGAAATAAAAAAAGTTTGAAGACAATGTTTTTAATTTTTGAAAAGCTATTTTAATCGAAAGTAAATTTTTACCAAGTTTTAGTATTGTTTTTTTTTTAGGTTTTTATTTTTTGTAAAAAAAACTGTCAATTAGATTTTTCTCAAAATTTAACTGAATGTTGAAAACAATATTTCTTATAAGTTAAAATTATTTGCAAGCCATAATCTCAAATTTTTAAAAAGATATTTGTGTCGGAAATGAATTTTTACCAACTTTTGTTAAATGTTCTTTTAAGTTTCTATTTTTTGTTAAAAAACTGTCAATTCGATTTTTCTCAAAGTTTTACCGAATGTTGAAAACAATATTTTTTATAAAATAAAATAAGTTGGAAGCCATAACCTCAAATTTTTGCAGAGTTTTTTGAGTCAAAATTCAATTTGTAACAACTTTGAGTAATGTATTTTTTAGGTTTTTATATTTTATAAAACAAACTGTCAATTCGATTTTTCTCAAAATTTGTTAAAAAAATATGTTAAAAACGTTATTCTTCGTTGCACCAAATTGTTTTGGAGATAAAATCATTTTTTATTCGTACAATTTTCGAGGTGACAAATTTTTTTTCAGTTTTTTTTTTTTTGATTTATTTGTTTGGTATATCGTTACAATAAATCGTCTTACGGACTATTGTGTCAAGTGGGGTCTAGTCATCAACACAGACAAAACGAAAGTAATGGTCTTTTCGCGTTCCAATCGGAGTGAAGTTAGGAACACATGGATACTTAATGGAAGTCGTTTAGAAATATCGAAAGAATACAAGTATTTGGGAGTTTTGATAAATCCAACCCTGGATTATAGCAAGCACCTTGCAGAAAAAGCAAAAACTTCACAAAGCTTAATTAATTGTACTTGGAGGAAGATTTTCTCTAACGATCACATAAACCTTTCAACAAAATATAATATTTTCAATGCAGTCGTGAAATCTTCGCTTTGTTATGCGGCACAAATATGGGGTATGCAAGAATACGAAGAAATTGAAAAGTTTCAAAGAAATTTCTTAAAGAAAATATTCAATATTCCCTTAAACACACCAAACTATGCTATTTATTTGGAAACAGGCCTGCCAAAACTTTTTACTTTAAGTCTAAAGTTACAGGCTGATTATTTAATTAAAGTGCTTGGTCTACGGGAAACTCGGTTATATATGTAAGTTAATGATGCTCTACGAAATTCGGAATAAGGACTGGTGGATGAGGACATGGGAAAACATTGCTGCTTCCTGCGGAGAAGTTGTGCAGATCAATCTCAACAATATTGTTCAGGTGAAAACGAAGGTCTACGAAATCATCCAAAAACTTGAATAATCTAACCGAAATCAGATGATTGAAAATGCCCGTCAATCGGAGAGCAGATTACTCTATAGCCAGCTTAATTATAACTTGTGTGAAAAGAACTACTTCCAAGATTCTTTCTCCTATAAAGATATTTCCCTAATTTTTAAATCAAGATGCGAACTTCTACATTTAAATGGAAAACCATACAACGGAAACTTTGACCAATTTTGCAATTTATGTAACTTGAGAGCTAAAGAAGATTGCTTTCATTTCATCAGTGTGTGTCCAATTTATAACCAGCAAAGAAGAGTATGCTTTGGTAAACCATCCCTATCAGTACAGGAAACAATTGAAATTTTAAATGGATCAGATTGGGCGAACCTTGTCAAATTTGTCAGAGCTAGCTACCACTACAGAATGCTTATAATAACGGAATATACATAAATCATATAATGAAATTATTTATACAATCAAATCATACCTTTTTTACTTTTTTTTAATTTTATACCATTATACAGATGTACTTGTTCAATTGTATACTTAAATATTTTAAAGTTACCAGTCGAGCTGACGGCGAAGCCAATGCTTAAAAAATTCATAAAAGCTTTTATAAAATTTGTAATGATTACTTACAATAAATGAATATTTTGAATTGAAAAAAAAAAATTCGTTACAATATATAATATAATATTTAATTCAATTCTCTAGCGTTTTTGGTTGAGATATTTGGGGTTAACCAACATTTTCACCTTTTATTTAAACTGCTATGGTAAAAAAACCACCCACTCAATTTTCTTGAGATCCGTTTCTGCATCTTTCTGCATTATTATTTGTATATTTATTTGAAGTCGATATCTTTACTAGTTCTTGAGCTATGGACGACGAAAATAACGTCGCGAACGTACGGACGTACAGACGTAAGACGTACGATGGTACGTACACACGCACGCTCAGGCATCTTTCTAAAAATCTTTCATTTCGACTCTAGGGATCTTGAAACGTCGAGAAATGACAAAATTTTCAATTTGACTAATCGGACCCATTACAATAACTTCCTATGGGAAGGTAAAAATGTTGAATACGCAAATAACTAGAACACTCACACATCAAACTAATTTGGCAGCACTAAACAAAAAGTATCTACATCTACATCTTTTGTTCTTTTTGTATCTTTTTGTTGTACTTGAATACATTCGTCCTGTATCTATCTTTCTAGAAAGTTCTCTTGTAATTTAACAATCTTTTATTATTAAACTTATTTTTAATCAAGTTGTTGTTTGTTTCTTTTACTGGTTCTGTATTTCTTCAGGTTATGGGCCCAGAGCCAGTCAAGTAAAGTTCAAACACAATTTTGTTTTAGCTAAAGTACAGACAAGAGAAATTAAAGTAAATTCATTTCTTCTTTTTTCACGCAATCAAAATGGCGGAGCTAAAGCAAAAGTTTGCCAAGTTAAATAATTCCAATTATGCGAATTGGAAATTTAAAATGGAGTTGTTGCTTCGAAAGCAAAATCTTTGGAAGAAGGTTATTCTCAATTTGCGTCCTGAAGCTGAAGTAGCTGCTGGCGTTGTAAAGAATCAAGATATTCTGGATGTTTGGGATGAGAGTGATGATGCAGCACGAGGTACAATTGGTCTGTCGGTCGAAGACGACCAACTTCCTCACATTCGTTCTGCGAAAACTGCAAAAGATACTTGGGATGCCCTCAGGACATATCACGAAAAGAACACCCTTACGAACAAAGTGTATCTGATGCGATCAATTTGTTCACTTAAGCTTGAAGAAGGTGGCGATGCTAAAGCCCATATCAATTGCATGCAAGATTTGTTCACGAAACTGAGAGATATTGGGGAAGAGACTTTGACCGACAGCTGGAGCTCTGCGATGTTGTTGAGCAGTCTACCAGAAAGTTATGGCACGTTGATAACTGCTTTAGAGTCGCGTAAGGAGGAAGAAATCACATTTGCTTTAGTACAGCAGCGTGTTATTGCGGAATACGAGCGGCGTACACATGTAGTTGGAGTATCTAACGATACTGTTTTGTTGACGGGTTCAGGAAATGTGACTTGTTTCTTCTGCAAAAACTCAGGTCACTATAAGAAAGACTGTTATAAGTTCAAAGAATGGAAAGCTAAGAATCATCGCAATGGGGGCAGAAAAGGCAAAAAGGAAACTCATAAAATTAATACAGTCGGGGAACAGGTTATTTCCAAAAACAATTCACCAACTATCTGCAATGGAGACTTTTTGTTTTCAATTGGTAAAAGGCAGAAATCTAGCTGGATTATTGATTCTGGAGCTACGCGACATGTTGTAAATAACGAAAGTTTTTTCAGCTCTATTGATGTTTCTTACAAGAGCTCTGTAGAACTGGCAAATGGACAAACAGTTTCTGTTGAGGGCATCGGTATGGCTACATTGAATTTTGTGAATGAAAAGGGGTCCATATATAAAGTAAATGTTTCTGAAGTCCTATATGCACCAAATTTAATTGGAAGTATGATTTCCGTAAGACGACTTGTTAAAAGTGGGTTCACAGTATATTTCAGCGGTGAGAACTGCAAGATTATGCATAATGAGCAACAAGTTGGTGTTGCTGATATTGTCGATGGTATGTACATACTTCGGCAACCATTTTCAGTATGTACAGTGCAAGAACATAACGACAAATGCATCCATCAATGGCATAAGAGGATGGGTCATCGTCATCCAAGCGCAATCCGTCAAATGCTTGCAGAAAATCTGACTGAAGATTTAGAGCTCATCGATTGTGGGATAAAAGAGACATGTGAAACATGTATGAAAGGAAAAATGACCAGAATTCCTTTCCCAAAGCAATCTAACAGCGAATCATCTGCTCCGCTGGAATTAATTCATACTGATGTATGCGGTCCGATGCAAACCAGGACACCAGGTGGTAAAAGATATTTTGTATCGTATATTGATGACTACTCCAGATTCACAATTATTTGTTTATTAGCTCACAAGTCTGAGGTTCATGAGACTTTGATGCAGTTCATCGAGTTTTGTAAAAATAGATTTGGTACGAAGCCAAAGACAATACGCTCAGATCGTGGAGGTGAATATACTGGGAAAGATATCAGCTGTTTTCTCAAGAACGAAGGAATAGAAATTCAACTCACCGCAGCCTATAGTCCAGAGCAGAACGGCACTGCAGAGCGAAAGAATCGCACGTTAATGGAAATGACTCGCTGTATGCTCATCGATGCTAATTTGCCAAATTCTTTTTGGAGTGAGGCAGTCGCCACAGCAAATTATGTCCAAAATCGTGTTATAACCAGAGCAACGAATACAACACCTTATGAACGATGGTACGGTCGCAAGCCAAGTGCAGAAACGTTTCATATATTCGGATCCAAATGTTTCGTTCATGTTCCAGTTGAGAAAAGAAGAAAGTTAGACAATACAGCACTTGAAATGATATTTTTGGGATACGATGAAAAATCAAAAGCATATCGTTGCTACGATTCAAATACAAAACGAGTTGTGATTAGTCGTGATGTCAGGTTTACTGAATTTAAAGGCAAAGGCGATAATGAAATCACAATCAAAGTGGATTATTCTGAGAGCAACAAGGGTCCTAAGGAATCCTCGACATCTAAGGATGTGGGAGAAGATATTCAAGAGGAGATTTCCAAAGGTGAAGAATGTGAAGAAGATTGCAACAATACAGAGGATGTGAAAGAGTCAGACAGAAAATCTCAGCGTATAAATAAGGGATTGCCACCAAGACGTCTGATTGAAGAAATTTTTGTTGCACGAGAGTGTACCGAACCTAAGAACTATGCCGAAGCTATAACTTGTGATGAAAGGGAAAATTGGTTATGTGCTATGCAAGATGAGATCGAATCGTTACGGAAAAATAAGACCTGGAATTTAGTTGACCTGCCTGAAGGAAAAACGGCAATCGGAAGCAAATGGGTTTTCAAAATAAAAACTAATGCAGATGGTGGAGTTCAAAGGTACAAAGCAAGACTTGTGGCACAAGGTTTCTTACAAAAATATGGTACGGACTACAATGAAGTTTTTGCACCCGTTGTACTTCAAACCACCTTCAGAACGTTATTGTCAGTTGCTGCAGATCGTAAGTTTTTAGTTCATCATTTTGATGCAAAAACCGCATTTCTGAATGCAGAGTTAAAAGAGACCATTTATATAAAGCAGCCTCCAGGTTATGACACTGGGAATGAAAACAAGGTCTGTTTGCTCAATAAAAGCTTATATGGCTTGAAACAAGCTGCTAAATCGTGGAACGTAGCTCTTCATGATGTACTTACTAAGGCCGGTTTTGAGCAAAGTTACAACGATCCATGTCTTTATTCAGGAAAACTTAAAAATAATTTCTGTTACTTAGAATTTACGTCGACGACATAGTCGTGGCTTGTCCTACAACTAGTATGGTGAAAGAAATTGAAACAATACTGTCAACACATTTTGAAATAAAAGACCTTGGACCAATCAAACACTACCTAGGTATGCAAGTGACACAGGACGAGAACGGTAACTATGAGTTGTGCCAGGAGACGTATATAATGAAGACTGCTTTGGATTTCGGCTTACAGGATGCAAAATCAGCAAAAACTCCAATGGATGTCAACTATGGTAGAACAAATTCTTTGGATACATTGGAAAACAACATAAAGTACAGGCAGTTAGTTGGATGCTTACTATATCTATCCGTGAACACAAGACCTGATATCTCTGCCTGCGTTAGTATCTTGGCTCAAAAGGTATCAGGGCCAACAAACGAAGATTGGATTCAATTAAAGCGAGTCGTAAAGTACCTTAAGGGTACGTCAAAAATGAAATTAAAATTAAGTAACCTGCAGCAGCAAGTTTCATCATTAATTGGGTATGCAGATGCAACGTGGGCGGACGATAGAATTGAAAGGAAGTCGAACAGCGGACGAATATTTTTTCTTAATGGAGGAACTATTAGTTGGACCTGTCATAAGCAGAATCTAGTGGCATCTTCTTCGTGTGAAGCGGAGTTTATCTCATTGGCTGAAGCAGCAAAAGAGGCAACATGGTTGCGGCAGTTACTAAATGATCTTCATGTTAAAATTGATGAACCAACAGTGATTTTTGAGGATAACCAAAGTTGTTTGAAGATGCTGAGTGACGAAAAGTTTTCTTATAAGACAAAGCATATCGATATCAAATACAAAATGGTCAAAGATTTGTTCAAAAAGAAAATTATTAAATGCGAATATTGTCCCACCGAGGAAATGATAGCGGACTTATTGACAAAGCCTCTAACAGCGGTAAAGCACCATATTCTTCGAAAACAATGCAATGTTGATTGATGAGTGATCGAGGAGGAGTGTTGAATACGCAAATAACTAGAACGCTTACACATCAAACTAATTTGGCAGCACTAAACAAAAAGTATCTACATCTACATCTTTTGTTCTTTTTGTATCTTTTTGTTGCACTTGAATACATTCGTCCTGTATCTATCTTTCTAGAAAGTTCTCTTGTAATTTAACAATCTTTTATTATTAAACTTATTTTTAATCAAGTTGTTGTTTGTTTCTTTTACTGGTTCTGTATTTCTTCAAAAAATGTATTTTCAAATCAAATTTATATGAAAAAAAGACATAGTTTCCACTGCTTTGCCATGTTTACTCTCGACAGCTACTCGCAAAATACGAACTGTGTTGGTATTCCGAGAGCTTATCTCGGATAGTGGTAAACACATGTGTCCACTTGCGAGTGACTTTCAAAAAGATCGAATGTCGAGAGTAATTAGTGAACTCTCCGCGAGCTACTCTCCAGACTATGTCCACTTGCGAGATCGCTCTCGAGAGCAGCTTGAGAGCGACTCGCAGCACGTTTACTCTCAAATGGACACGCACCTATACTTACTATATAATACACTGTTACCAATTTCGTTCGTATCATTTTTACTGGGCCCTTATTATGAAATACAAAACGAACGGCAGAAAAAACGAAACCCAGAAAAACGAAACTCATGGCGTAGAGCGATTATGAGAAACGAAAATGGAATCAAGAAAATGTTGCCAGCCAAAAATGAAATGAAAATGGTATTTTTTTGGTTAACTTTCCATGAAAACTACCATCAAGTCTATTTGTTTAGCATTCGTTGTAGACCTAAATATTAAAATATCTTATTTTTATGTTTTTCAACATTATATTTATTATTTAACTTACATTTTTTCTCCCTCATCAAAATGAAAACCAAAAAAAAAACAAACCAAAACACAATAATGTTCGACACTTGACAGTAACCCGCCAAAACAAAAGCTGAACGAGTGCTTGAAGGCACTCGTAAATAAAAATACGAGTATGGTTTTTTTACGATTCTCGTTTGTCGTAATCGCAATTTTACAAATACTCGCTTCTGCAATCGTTTTTCGTAATCGCAATTTCACAAATACTCCGTATTAAAAACGATTATCGTTTTTCATAATAACCCCCCTGTAGTTGTCATAGTCTTGCAGTAATTTAGTTTTCACAAGATCACAAGTAATTTCCTTACAACTGCTCCCTAATGCCATTATCATAGGTTTGCATCGTTCCGGCAAACCGCTGAGTAGTAAACTTCCAATCCATTGTTCATCGACCTTCATTCCAATTTGGTTCAACTTCTGTGCTGTATCAATAATTGTATCAACATATTCTCCAATATGCACAATTATCCAATTGCGTCGTTGTTAATTTTCTAAGCAAACCACAACGCCTTGTTAAACCACTATCGGCATATGTAGAATTAAGTTTATCCCACATTTCTTTAGCAGTAGTACATCCTTGAATATGTCCATAAAGATTCGATGATATATATAAAACTAATCTTGATGTAGCTTTCTCTATAGTATCTTCATTGGTTTCAGTACCTAAAACTGATTTCTTATACCCTTGAAGTTTTAACGCATGTTCCACAGAAAATTTCCATTTATGGAAATTATCTCTTCCTATTAATTTTTCAAAATCTGCAAACTTTTCCATTTTCTGTTCTTTATTGCACGTATTATTTATTCTACGACGCTGCCTGGGCCCATAACCTGATGAAAAACAAGTCCTTTCTGTTTAAGATATTTAAAAACAATAATCTCGAATCTTTATTTTTCGTTAGAAATTAAAATATAAACAATTCAAGTTACATAGAAAACTATTATAAGCGAACAAAACAAGTATATTTAATTTTCAATTTCAACAATTTTAAACAATATTATGTGAAAATGTCAAGGGCGTATCTCTAATACTATCCGAATAGAACGAGTATTAAAAGCTACCGTTCGTAGGTATACATTTTTCTGACATTCTAAATCAAAGAGCAAATATAAGATACACTTGAAATTTGAACTTAGTACTCTTGAATATACATATTTACTCTATATTCAAAAATTGACTATTTGGCATTAAAAATACGACAGTTTTAAAGGCAATAAAATATACTTTTCATGATGACGCCATTTTGTTAGATAATGTCTTCGACATACTTTCTCATTTTTATTAATGATTATCTGCATGAAACTTCTAATACACTTACCTATTTCCCTCAGTTTTGTATATTTTTTTTTTTTTATAATAAGCACACACTCAAGGGGATATTACTACCCTTATTATGCAGAGGCACAGTGTGAGCACTAGGAAGAGGAGAGAGGGTTGAAAAGGAGATGTCGGTGCACATTGGTTTTGAATTCCTGAGTATTGCAATGACTAGGAAAGACAGAGTGTGGTAAGGCATTCCACATTCGCGTATTACGGCTAAAGAACGAATCTCTGTATTTGACAGTACGGCCGAAGTTGGGATCGAGGGTATACTGATGAGCATTCCTAGAAGCGCGAGTATTACGGTTGAACTGTAAGGGGAGGAATGCAACTGGCTATTACACTAGAGCAAAAGCCGTTAAAATAACGGTAAAAAAGGGTCAGACAAGAGACCTTACGACGATGTTCAAGTGAAGTAAATGAACTTATGATGATATTATCATCTATCAATTTAAATGCCCTACGTTCAATACTATCCAAGAAGCTTAAGTAAGTTGCAGGAGCACCAGCCCAGAGATGGGAGTTATACTCAAGCTTTGGACGTATGTAAGTTTTGTAGATAACAGCCAGATCAGAAGGGGTGAAATATTTTTTGCATCGCCTAAGGAAACCCAAACACCTTGCGGCATTTTTGGCGACATCGCATATGTGATCATTCCACAAGAGGTGGTTGGTGACACACATACCGAGAATGTCGAGGTGTTCAGTATCATTGATGCAAGTGCCATCCATGGATAGTGGCAATGGGGGTATATCTCGCTTTAACGATACAAGACAGCATTGCGTTTTCGAAGCATTAAATTCCACGCGGTTTTTTAATCCCCATTGAACAATGCTGTTTAGGTCGGAATTTAATGAGCTTATCATATTTTGTCGTTGCAGTTCCACATCCGAAGAAGAGGGATGTGAGTCTGAAAACAAATATGAAAAGCTAAGAGTACTATCGTCAGCGAAACAATGTATTGGATTAGATGTTGCAGACAGGAGATCATTAATAAAAATGAGAAAGAGTGTTAGAAATAGAGCCCTGGGCACACCAGCATTTATTTTATGGTTTTCAGACTTGAATCCATCCAATACTACTTGTATTGAACGATCCGAAAGGTTATTACTAATCCAATGAAGCAGGGATTCTATTGGATTAATTTAAATAAAACAAACAATTTTAACAAAGAAACACTTCACAACTTTATTCCTTTTAAAAACGAAACAGACTAACTACACAGTTGGTTTTTGGATACAATAGAAAAGGGTTGTGTTCAGCAATAACTTAAAAGATATTGAGGTGGCTGTATTTAACTACAATTCAACAGCCCCCCTCAAAAACTAACTTATTTGATTTGTTTAATAGTTATTACTTTTATCAGATAAAATCAAGTTAAAATTCATAAATCTACTTAACATGAATTTCCAAAAAAAAAAAAATAAAAATTGTACGATAATTCTTAATTATGAATTAAAAAAAATATTTATATATGTACATCAGTTTTTTTTTATCAAATCAAAAATGTCTTCAATTTCAACTTATACTCAAAAAATGTTTTTCTTCATTCAAACTTAGGTACTTATACAAAATTAATTAAAATAAACATTTCGAAACTATATATTTTAATTAAGAATTTAAAGGTATGTTTCATTTTCATTAAAGTTTACAGTTTTAATAAGTGTCATTTAATGTTCTTTGTTTTTCTGGGAGATATATACTACATATATATTTTTTTGAAAAATGTCCCCTGTTTAGAATGTATATACATCGATCTACTAACGAATTTTTAAAAAATTTTTCTTTTAGAGCTTCTTCAAACATTTCAAACCAACACCTTGCTGATTGTTTTAAACCATATAATGATTTATTTAACCTACACACTTGATTACTTGTGCTTGCGACTCCCTCAGGAACTTTCATATATATTTCCTCTTTTAAAATACCATTAAGGAAGGCTGTCTTTACATCCATATGATGTACCATTAGTTAAACTGATTTGAAAATGCTAGAATAAATCTAAGGCTTGAAATTCTTGCAACAGGTGCGAATGTTTCGTTATAATCTAGTAAATGTTCTTGACTAAAACCGCGGGCAACAAGACGGGCTTTGTATTTTAAAGGAAATCCGTTTTCATCATTTTTAATTGTAAATACCCACTTACAATCAATAATGTTTTTATTTTCAGGCTTAGATACTAGGGTCCATGCATTGTTAACTAGAAGAGAATTAAGCTCTTCTTTGATAGCATCATCCCATTTGGATCTGTCTTCCCTGTTTTGAATATCACTATAGGAAGTAGGAATCGTACATACTATAGATTGAGCACACAATATATAATCATCATACAAAATAGGCCGCTTTTTGGTTCTATCACTTTTTCTGAAATCAATAGTAGTTTCTATTTTTGAGGGACTACCATCAAGTAAACACTCAGTTTCCAAAAAATCATTAGATTTATTAATTAATTCATTATCTAATTTGTTTATTTTATGAGGGATTACCTCTTCTGTGTATTTTGGCATTTCTCGTTTGTTTTCATATTCAATAGACTCTACTGATTTTGACTCAAATAATTTTAAGACAGATGCATTAGTTTTCTTATTGGAGTTTTCAAAGTTAATTCCTTTTATTTTAAGTACAGGTCTAGATTCTAAGAAATGTGTCTCATCGACAATTACATCTCTTACCATTACAAACTTTTCAGTATCCACATTTAAAACTTTATAACCATTTGGCCCATATCCAACCAAAATGGCTTTCCAAGACTTCTCTTCAAATTTATTATTTCTGGTTTTATTATGCACATAGACTGTATTGATATTTGATATTTATTGATTAAAAAAACAGCTGTACATCAAGATTGACTTATAAAAAGTACAGGATATAATACAATATTTATTAAGGATAATGCAAGTATGCAAACACTATGTTTAAAACAATTGTAGCAAACTATTAATAATTTATTAAATAACAATCAATTAAAAACAAAATTAAAAACTAAAGTCGCAAGAAGAAGAAGAAATTACAATAATTACAAAAAAGTTACCTAGTTACAAAAAAGTTACCTCAGTTCAAATTTGAGAAATATTCAAAACAAAGTTGATGAAACCTTCTATGTTTGATTCCAGACCTCATGTGACTGGGAAGATTATTCCACAGTCTGACAGCATAAACGAAAAATTGCCTCCGTGATGTCAAACAGGTAAACCTGGAGGAGCGCAATAAGGTAAAACGATTTGAAGAGCAAAAATCAAGCTTATTAAACAAATAATTTGGAGTCTTGTTAAAAATTAGTTTGAAGAGAAGCAAACAACACCGATATTTAAAAAAAGCTTCCAGGTTGCAATTTAAAAGTTGACGAGCCTGAGACGAAACGTGATTGTATCTTCGGAGGTTGAAAAAAAACCGAGCAATGGCATTGAATGCTACCTTTAGCTTACGAAGCGAGTTGGAGTCAAAATCTGCTAATATCTCACACCCATACGTTACTATTGGTATGATAAGTGATTTAACTAGCTTTAATTTAACTTGAGTAGGCAGAATTGATCTAGTAACAGATAGTCCTCAGAGTGAAGCATAAATTTTGGAGATAACAGTATCGATATGGGTGTCCCACGTTAGCCTATTGTTGAAAGTTATACCTAGGTTTTTTGCATTTGCGACATATTCGATTTGGCAGGCGTTTAAGTAAAGGGGTGGAAAATTTTTAAGGTGGGGTTTATTTTTACATATTGGAATAGCTTACTGTAGCACCAAAAACTTTAAGATATTTTATTTGAGGCTTTCTACTATGCTACAATTCATATGGTGTTTTGTCTTGTTTTAAGGCTTTTGTTGGAGACAGATTTATTAAATAAGTTGCAGTTAAGACTGCTTCACCCCATAGTAAAGCTGGCAAACTAGCACCATGCAACATGGAACGAGCCTTTTCAGTTATTGTTCTAACCATTCTCTCTGATACACCATTTAATTGAGGGGTTCGTGGAACCGTTAAATGATAGCTAATGCCTTTTTCTACACAGTATTCTTTCAATTCATGAGATAAATACTCGCCCCCATTATCACAATAAAGATTTGCAACTTTCAGATTAAAATGGGCTTCACTTTTTGCTACAAAATCTTTAAAAACGGGAAACAGATCTGACTTATTGGATATTAAATAAGTTACACAGTAATGTGTATTCTCATCCAAAAACAATACAAAATAATTTTTATTATCAATTGTTGCAGGATTTATTGGGCCACATACATCTGAATGTACAATAAACAAAGGTCTTTGAATGTAATTTTTATTTTTTTTATTGTCAAAGGGTAATCTACTTTGTTTACCATTTATGCATGCTTCACATAGACTGTCATTTGGAGATATATTCTCTATCTGATTTATATCATTTACCATGCTTTTCTTTATCAGTTCAATAAATCTAGATTTTTCTATATGGCCCAAACGCTGATGCCACAATTGATAATTTTCCTTCTGTGTACTAAATGCTTTTTTATCATTTATTTGAAAATCAATGCTAAATAAATTATTAAAACTCTTACTCTCAATAATCATTTTACCACCTTTATTTATTATTACTCCGTGTTCATTGAAGATAATTGTCATTCCAACTTGTTGCATTTTTAGCACAGACAGCAAATTGTATGGGACATCAGGGCAGTAAAGCACGTCCTCAATTATACCCTCTACACCAATATTGCTAGTAACACTGAGATTGCCTTTCTTAGTGGCAAATATGTATGCGCCATTTTTGGCAATATATATTTTGATTGGCGGCTTCAAATCCATGAACTGTTTAGTGTATTCCTCCTTGTTTATTATATGGTCTGATGCTCCAGAGTCCAAGAGGAATGACAAATTTGATCCATTTGTCAAGATATTGACACCAGCCATAAATGCGAAACTTGAAGATTCATTATTTGCAGTCGAAGGCTCATTAGACTGAGCTGTCTGGACGATTTTTTTTTGTAATTATTATTTTTGTTTAAGTTTTCCCTTTTATAATAAAAGCAGTCGTTTATTGTGTGTCCTTTTCTACCACAGTGGTAGCACTTTATGTTATTGTTATTTGTTTTTTTGTTTGGTTTATATTTTTGTTTCGAACAGTGATTGAAATTTTTATTAAATTTAAAGTTTGAAGTACCGAGATTAGGTTTATTTTTAAAGGTCGAAGTGTTTCTACGTGAAGAACTTTTAAACTTGTATTACGATTCTCGGCAGCCAATTTAACTTCGTGGTCAAGCAACCGCGTTTTAACAAAGCTAGTGTTAAATTGTCTTCCGCTAAGGTTTCAATCGCGGTTAAAATCCCATCGTACGAAGAAGGGAGTGTATAAAAAGATGAGAAATTTTGTCCGCTTCTTGTAGTTTAGCACCCGCAGCTGACAACTCGGCAAATAACTCGTCAATCATTAAAAAATGTTTCGAGAGGGGATGTCACCTTGAAGTTTGAAAGTTTCTTACGAAGCTTCAATTGAGTGGCGAGACTTTTTCTCTCATACACTTTGTCAAGACTTCTAAAAACATTTTTCGCGGTATACTCTTGTTTAGAAAAGAATCGGACAAGTACTCCACGATTGTGCCTTTCGCAATACGCTAAGCCCTTTTCCACTCATCATTTATAACTTTCGGAGTTTCGTAGTCTATGACTTTAATAACGTCGAGTTCACTGAGTAAAGCACGCATTCTTATCTTCCATACACTGTATTTTTCACCGTCAAAAACTTTGATATTCTTTTTCTTTTCCATAATGATAAATTATTGATAGACAAACACTTTTCCGATCAGCGACAATAATTTTTTTTTTTTTGCTCTAACAGAACACAAAAAAAGTTGCACACGGATGTGTGTTGTTGTAGATACTTTTCTGTTTTTCTTTTTTTTATTTGTTATATGTATATATATGTATATACAGATCGCAGATGTCTGAACGAATTTGATTCGAGTAAAAAAAAATGAAACACGAGAGTGAGACACAAATAGTTTTATGTTTAGGCGTACACACACAAATGCATAATCAAGAACCGTTACCCTTAGCAGACAAGCACAATATGAACGAGAAAAAAAAAGTACAAAAATAATGCGCACTTCAAAAAAAAAATTAAATTGAGTTCTTCAAAAAACATTGAATTGAAATTTCTTTAATCCGAGAAGAAATATTTATAGAACAGCGAATTACTGGTCCCATAACCTATTGGATCAATTTAAATAAAACAAACAATTTTAGCAAAGAAACACTTCACAACTTTATTCCTTTTAAAAACGAAACAGACTAACTACACAGTTGGTTTTTGGATACAATAGAAAAAGGTTGTGTTCAGCAATAACTTAAAAGATATTGAGGTGGCTGAATTCAGCTACAATTCAACAGATTCATGCAAACCGAAAGCAGGCATTTCGATAAGAGAGCCTGATGCCAAACCCTATCAAATGCTTTTGAAATATCAAGTGCAATAATCTTACTTTCTCCAAAGCGATGTAACGATTTGCTCCACTGTTCGGTGAGATGAACCATGAGATCACCAGTGGACCTATTGCTTCGAAAGCCGTACTGCCGGTCATTAAGAAGCTTTCGATCTTCAAGATATTTCTTGAGCTGATAATTAATCAGCGTTTCCATGACTTTGGAAAGAAGGGACGTAAGTGCAATCGGTCGGTAATTAGAGGGTGAGGAAGATTCGCCTTTTTTGGGGATGGGCTGGACAAATGCAGTTTTCCATCCTCTCGAAACGAGACCTGAGGAGTAGGACAGATGAAAAAGCTTACGCAGTGGTTTTGCCAGCGTTGAAGAACAATTCTTCAGAACAATAGCGGGGATACCATCCGGACCAGCGGATTTATGTGTGTTTAGATCTCTAAGGACTCTTGCCACAGTACGAGTGCGAAAAAAGATTGGTCCCATAGAATCGCTAACTCGTTCAAGTACAGGCAGAGTCATAACACTCACTGGCAGCGTAGAATTGGCGGCGAACTGCCTACCAAAGAGATTAGCTTTCTCTAAAGCGCTAACAAAAGGAGTGTCATTGACAACGAGCGTAGGAACCGATGAAGAGGAAGAATTCCTCATGTTTTTTACAAATGACCAAAAATTTGTACTGCCTTTGGGACATTGCAGTATTTTTTGCCGTAATTTTTGGTCATGTAAAAATTTGGTCCGTCGAATATGGGCGTTGCAGGCCTTCCTGGCTTGTTTGAACTTTTTCCGGCTTTCCTCAGTACGGTTGGTTTTATAGCAGCGGAAACTTACCTCTTTGACCCTAATAACCTCTTTACAGCTCGCATCAAACCATGCGTTTTCCTTATGTCTGATACTTTTAACCCTGTTCGGTATAAAAGTTCTCATTCCCAGGATAATTAAACTTGTGATCATATCAGCGCTGGCGTCACCGTCACTATCGAGGAAGCATAGTGACCAGTTAAAGATCCTGAAGTAATTATTGAGACCGTCCCACTTGGCTTTCTCGTATTGCCAAACGGTTCTCTTAGGAGCTCTTTCTTTAACTGAACAGTTTTTACACGAGAAATTTGCTGATATAACACAATGGTCAGATGTGCCTAGAGGAGATAGAACACTAACAATGTACTTTTCAGGGTCAGAGGTAAGAAACAAGTCAATATACATACATATATGTATTTACGTTTTTAGATTCACAATCGGATGAGGATCTTTAACGGCTATGAATGATAAGCTCATTAAATTCTGACCTAGGTAGCATTGTAAAATGGGGAATCAAAAATCCAGTACTGACTGATGTTGTTAAAACAAAATTTACTACCATTGTGACTATTCATTAGTGGCACTTGTATCAGGGAAACTGAACACCACAGAGATCCCGGTAAGAGTAAGGGTTATATACGCGATGTTTGAATTAACTAAGTCGATGCAAGATTATCTTGTTCCCCTTTGATGTGACTGTTATCTACCTATGCAGATATCCAAACTAATCTCGACCGCAACAACGAAGTACCCACTGATAAGTATCCCTAAAACATAACATTTTAATTCATCAGATTATAACATACCAACTACTTTTACCATCCATCCTTCAGCTCGATAGCAACCGCAAAATCTTCTCTTTATGCTCTATTTTTATGTACAGTAATTTCCTCTTAATTGCACCTCACTTAATTGATTTTCCCGCTTAGTTGAACGACTAAGAGCCTGAACTGTCAAACAAAAAATTGTGTTTCATTTTTACTTTGCACGTAACGTTCAGAGCTTCAAATTTGTGTTTCATCTTTCTTTCTGATCGTTTTCTGAGCTTGTTCAGAGCGTGCTTTATGAGCTCAGAATAAAAGAACTGAGCGGACAAAGTTGAATGCTGAACACAAGCATTTGACAGGTGAAATTAAAGAAAAAAAAATCAAACAATTAGAACGGCGCGGCGCAAGAAAATAGTCGGGCTAGTGCAGAAGTTATATATACATATGTATATGATATAGAAATAACAAATAAAATATATTTTTTTAAGTCTTGGTTTTATTTCAGGAAGCTTGAAATGGACGAGAAATAAGAATGTCCTTCTTTAAAAACCAAATCGAATACTTGTTTGATTATAATTATTTTTGCTATTTTAATTTAAGCTTTGAATCTTATTTCTTGTTTCTGAAGAAAATGACAAATAAATTGAAATGTCAAATAGTGACAGCTTAAGTGTTTAGGTGTGTTTCAAAAATTATTCTGAACGCTCAGAATACGCTTTGTTCAGAGGATGTTCAGAGCATGCTCGATATGCTCGGACTCTGTTCAGAGCTCTTTTTTGAGTTAAAAAAGAAAAACGTCTACTTAAGATGAATATTTTATCTTTTAATTGACCAACTGGAGCAATTAAGCGGTTTTTGCTTAATTGAGAAGGTTGGTTAATTAAACGTGATTCCGTTTATTAAACCACCCGGATAACTAACCGAAAAATTATTTTTAAACAATTTATATAATCAATAATGAGCAGTCGGTTCAATACAGTTTCGACTTAAACACAAGCTTTAAAAATACGGTTTATTTGTTTGCTCGATGCATGTTTAACAAAGTTTAAATTTAAGCGTTTAAATTTAAGCATGATGACATGCAAAGAAAATGATATTCATAACAATAGTGGAAATTTCAGAGCTGAGTGTTCCAAAATGTTTCCTAAAGAAATTTAACGTACCTACCCTTTCAGAAATATTCAGAAGGGCTGAACTAGAATGGCATCTAATAAATCATTGCATTCTTGGAGCATTTTTTCCCAGAATTTCGAAACCTTAGAGGAACTGACGGGTGTAGCAGAGGAATTCGAACGCATCCGGAAAGAAATCCAGAACAGACCTCAACAATCCCAGCCATAACAACGCCGAGGTGTTTCCCGGATGTTAAATTGTTTTGACACACTTTTACCGCTCTGAAAACCAAAACGGATACAATAATAACGCCATAATTCGGTACATACAAAATAGACATGCGTGTAGATCCAAGTGGACATGTATCTGGCTTGGGGAGCTTTTTCTATGGGTTTAGATTAGCGACCCATAAAAAAAACCCTAACCGAGCGCAGATATCAGTTGTGCATTCTAGGATGCAAATTTCTTACGCCAACTCAAAAAAGAGCTTCTTAAAAAAAATGTTTTAAAACAATTAAAGCACCTAAACAACACGTAACACGAACTACCCTATAAATCGAAATAGCCAATTTACAGAGTGGTCGAAACACTGTAAGGAAGCGATAATCTTTTCTTCCAACCAACCGCCAATTTTCTTAAAACAATTTGGCAAACGACTCCCCCTATGAACGGTCAACAACCGGACGTCTCTGATTATTTGCCGTCAACCGTGCACCCAAAACACCGCCATTTCCAAAAAAACATTAAATACGCCATTATTAACTTTACTTCCCAAACTATAAATAATTATTGAACAATATGGAAAGCCTGACTATGAATGGCAGCAGCACAACAACTTAACTATACATACTATGTGAACATTTTATTATAAGTAATTATATAAGTCGATTTACTGTTTACATGTACATACATATATAATTTACATTGGCTTTTTGTAATCAGCCCTATCATAAATTCCATCGTAATCGGAAATTTTTACGAATCCCGAAAAACTGTATCATGAAATCCGTTCGTAATGCAAAATTGTATGAGATTTTTCACTACGAACGGATTTCATGATACAGTTTTTCGGGATTCGTAAAAATTTCCGATTACGTTGGAATTCATGATAGGGCTGATTATATTAATTACTTAGAACTGAAAAATTCTATGAATGAAAGAGGAGATTGGTTATTCTATTGTTTAATAATTGGTCTCCGCTCACCACATAATTAAGGCCAAAATCATTTCTTCCGTTTCCTTCCAAGGCGAATATCTCAATTTAAGTTCGGTCAAATCCCGTCTCCATCAAAGGAGACCTTCTCATTCTGAGTACTGTCACAGTCTCGTTTTCTTCAGAGGCCACAAGTTCACTCTGGGTTCGATTATATTTTGGTCACCGTAGGACTTATTCCTTCTTTTTATCTCTTTTCGAGATCCCCTGCTCGCTTGAAGCACAGGGTATTATTGTAGGTATCAATAAGATTAAAGGGATAAGATTGTTATTAGCAAAAGAACAAAAGTAAATAAAAGACCACATATAGTGGTAATAAAATTAGAAATTATTATGATGTATTGAAGCAGATTCATTTTTCTTTGGTAGAATCAGTATTAAAGTATGGGATATTAGCTTGGGATACAACAATCCACTTGAAAAAACTACAAAAAGAAGTATATTGCGATACAGATGCAGTTTTGTGGATGAACAAATTCAGGAAAAGAGTTGCAAAACAAGATTATAGTTCCAATTAAAAATGCTTCAAAACCTAATGAAATGACTATTAAAGAGATTTTGCAACAAATTTTATTTTACGGGAAAAATCTGTATTGCACATTTCTGTTTGAGAGATATAAAAAAAGGGCCGTAATCTAATTTATTTTATTTATTTTGTTTATATGTAGTTTAAAGCATAACACAAACTTCATGAATGATACATTCTCTCCAGGCATATTATGATAACTTGCATGTAACGATCCCATAAGCACCGTGTTTCTTGATCCCTGAAAAATACAGAAAAAACAACTTTAAACATTTTTAACAACATCAAGAAACTAAACTTATAAACGTCAAAAATCACATTATAGGTTGTGCAGTAATTTTTGCATGTTAGCGATAACTAAGAATTTTTTTTTTTAAGAAATGCTAAACAGAGTACCTAAAAAAAACCTAAACATGGAAATCCAGAAACACTGGTGCATCAACTGTCTTCGGAGATCGGTCCATCGGATTCTGGGAAGGTACAATTATTTCTTATCGGAAATTGAAGGACCTAATTATTATCATTATTAATATCTTTATTATTATTACTATCATTATTATTATTATTATTATTATTATTATTATTATTATTATCATTATTATTATTATTATTATTATTATTATTATTATTATTATTATTATTATTATTATTATTATTATTATTATTATTATTATTATTATTATTATTATTATTATTATCGTTATTATTATTATTATTATTATTATTATTATTATTATTATTATTATTATTATTATTATTATTATTATTATTATTGTTATTGTTATCATTATTATTATCATTATTATTATTATTATTATTATTATTATTATTATTATTATTATTATTATTATTATTATTATTATTATTATTATTATTATTATTATTATTATTATTATTATTATTATTATTATTATTATTATTATTATTATTATTATTATTATTATTATTATTATTATTATTATTATCATTATTATTATTATTATCATCATCATCATCATCATCATCATCATCATCATCATCATCATCATCATCATCATCATCATCATCATCATCATCATCATCATCATCATCATCATCATCATTGTTATATTTATAATTTATAATTGTTATACATATATATTATATTGCCCTTCTGGCAACTCCTAAAATACTTAAGTATATAATATGTAATAATATAAATATGTATGTATGGTATATCATAGTGAAAATGAATTAAAGAAAACATAACGAAATCTAACCTCGTCTTTGATCGACGTATAGAACATGGCGCAGTCAAAAGCAATTTAAAAGCGAAAAAAAAAAAATAAATTGTGATTTCGTTTAAGTAATAAAAATCCTGTAATTATAAAAGAACTGGTACTTTATACTTAAAGCGTGGCACTGTGATAAACCGAAAAAAATGGATTTTAAAAAACCTAATCCATTAGTGTTAAGCGGCAATTTAAAAGAAAATTGGGCAAAGTTTAAACAGTTATATCAAATTTATACAGTGGCCAGCAAAACAGACAAAGAAATTGAGGAAGTCCAGGTGGCTAGATTCTTAAGCTGTGCGGGTGAGGAAGCGATCCAACTGTACACCACTTTTGGTTTATCCAAGCTAATTAAAAATGTGATGGATGCTTTTGAAAGTTATTGCAATCCTCGTAGCAACGTGGTTTATGAAAGATACGTTTTTTATACAAGGGGCCAACGAGAAGGTGAACCGTTTGACCATTTTATGGCTGACATATCGAAATTGGTGGAAAGTTGTGAGTTTGGTACACAAAAAGAGTCCATGCTTAGAGATCGAGTTGTTATTGGTATAGCTGATCAAAACGTACAAGCTCAGCTTCTAAAAATCGACAATTTAGATTTGGCAAAAGCAATAGAGTTTTGCCGGGTGGCTGAATTGACAGCACGTCAAGTGAAGACAATGCAGAGTCATAGTAGTATCGATGACATACGTAGAAGAAAATTTACCGGTGGTCGCAATGAACAGTTTTCGGGGTCCAGAGATGTGGGTGCAGGTCGGAGAAAAGAACAGTTTTCGAGATTCGGAGAAGAGGGTACTGGTGGTGCAAGAGGTGCAAGAGGTGTAGATAGCAGTGTTAAAAAGAACAGTAATTTAAATAAGAATTATAATGAAAATGTTAAATGTAAAAAATGTAACAAAAAACATAGATATGGTTACTGTCCAGCGTACAACAAAAAATGTTTGGCTTGTAATAAACGCGGTCATTTTCATTCCGTTTGCAATAAAAATGCTAATGTGCGTGAAATAATTGAGCAAGACGAAAGTGATTACTCAGATTATTATACTGAACATATTGATACAGTTAGAGAGATCAGTAGCACGGAATCGATTTGGGTGGAGACGTTGAAGGTTGGTAACAATTTCTTTAATTTTAAATTAGATAGTGGAGCAGATGTTAATGTGCTGCCGTTGAGTTTATTTAAAAAATTAAATATTAAATTGAAGTCGTCTAAGACCAATCTGGAAGCCTATGGTGGGTTCGCGCTCGAGACGGTAGGTGAAATTGTCATACCTACAACTTATAAGGAGAAATGTTTGAATACTAGATTTGTGGTTGCCAATGTAAATTCGAAACCTATTCTCGGTCTTAGGTCTTGTATTGAATTTAATTTGATAAATAGAGTTAATGCACTTGCAATGTCAGATAGTCAAAAAGATAATTTAATAAAGCGAAACGTAGATGTCTTTAGTGGGATAGGTCGGTTTCCTGATAAGTGTTCAATTGAGGTTAAGTCGGGTACCATTCCTTGCCATCGTCCTCCTAGACGGATTCCGATCAGCCTTAGAGATAGATTAAAAGAAACTATAAAAGGTATGGAAAGAAAGAAAATTATCACGAAGGTAGACTCTCCTACGGAATGGTGTCATAACCTGGTCGTTGTGGAGAAACCTAATGGAACTCTACGAATATGCTTAGATCCTAAAGAATTAAATAGAAATATAAAACATGAACATTTTCTCATTCCCAAAATTGAAGATTTTTGTTTTGTTATGAGAGACATGAAGCATTTTTCAGTCCTTGACTTAAAAGAAGGATTTTGGCAGCTAGAATTAGATGCAAAATCCAAAAATCTTACTGTTTTTAGTACTCCATTTGGTTGCTATCATTTTAATGTGTTGCCTTTCGGTGTAAATATAGCACCTGAAAAATTTCAAAAAATTAATGAAAAATATTTTGGATGTCTGCCAGGATGTTTTGTATATATCGACGATATTTTAGTGGGGGGTCGGACAGAAAAGGAACACGATGAAAATTTACAAAGAGTTTTGCAGCGAGCTAGAGAAATAAATGTAAAATTTAACCCTCATAAGCTGCAGTATAAAGTAAAGCAGGTTAAGTATTTGGGACACGTTTACTCTAAGGATGGGTTATCACCTGACCCAGAAAGAATAAAGGCTATTCAAGGAATTAAAAATCCTGAGAATAAAAAGGATTTACAAAAAATTTTCGGAACTTTAAATTTTTTAAGATCCTTTGTGCCTAATTTTGCGGAAATAAATGCACCTTTAAGAGAATTGCTTCGCAAGAATGTAGAATTTGTTTGGACGGAAAAGAATTCTCAGATTCTGAATGAAATTAAAGATAAGCTAGCAAGGGCTACCTCCTTGCATAGTTTTTCTCCTAATGAACCTATAGTTCTTCAAACTGATGCATCTAAAAATGGTCTAGGGTGTTGCTTATTTCAAAATAGAAAGCCAATATGTTTTGCATCAAAGAGTTTAACAACTACAGAAGTTAACTACGCACAAATAGAGAAAGAGTTTTTGGGCATAGTTTATGCGTGTGAAAAGTTTCACGCGTATATCTACGGAAGAAAAGTGACTGTACATACTGATCACAAGCCATTAGTGTCTATTATGACAAAAGAGCTGAGTCAAATTCATTCCACAAGGCTTCAGAAAATGAAAATTAAGCTCCTGAAATATGATTTAGATGTTCAGTATGTACCGGGCAAGTTGCTTCACGTGGCAGACCTACTGTCGCGAAACTTTTTAGACGATAATACTATAAATATGGATAGTTCATTCAGAGATTGTGTACACTCTGTTAACTTGAGCGAGTCTAGAAAAGAACAATTTAAAATAGCTATTCAAAATGACAAAATTTCACAGTCTATTATACAACACTTTAAATATGGTTGGCCAAAATCAAAACATGCTTTATCACACGAATTACAATTTTATTGGAATATTAAAGACCACTTATATTTTGAAGATGGATTACTTTTCTATGATGATCGCATCTTTGTCCCACAAAGCTTAGTGCAAGAAATGCTTAGTATTTTGCATGAGTCACACATAGGTGTTAGCAAAACCAAAGCAAGGGCTAAACGAATTTTATATTGGCCTATGATGAATCGAGACATCGAAAATGTAGTTTTTAAATGTCGAATTTGTGAAAAGTTCAGAGCTAGCAATAGTCACCATAATTTAATTCCACATCCCATTCCCACTCATCCTTTTCAAAAAATTGGTTGTGATTTACTTGACTTTGGAGGTAGATCTTATTTGATATTAGTAGATTATTTGTCTAAATGGTTGGAAATTAAGCCTATTCCAAACAAAACAGGAAGCAGTGTTATAATCGCACTTAAAAAGATTTTTAGTACCCATGGAATTCCGGAAGTGGTGGTTTCGGATAACCAACCGTTCAGTTCCTATGAATTGAAAAGTTTTGCTAAAAGTTGGAATTTTAATTTTAGTTTTTCAAGCCCTCGGTATGCACGATCAAATGGTTTAGCCGAAAAAGGAGTTCATATTGCAAAGCAGATACTTCGAAAAGCAAGTGAACAGGGC